>CAEFZY010031400.1:0-92898 GCA_903066815.1 Brachyrhaphis roseni
TAAATTCTGCAGAGTTAAATCAACACTTGCCGAGTCTATTTGGTCCTTATCAGAATTGGTGTTAATTTAACTCTTTTCAGAGTTATTTCAACAATAGTTTGAGTAATTATAACTTTTTCAAGTGTTAAAACTACTCAGTTTCTTGTTGAAATACCTCTGAAAAAGAGCTAAATTAAAACCAATTCTGATAAGGACCAAATAGACTCGGCAAGTGTTGATTTAACTCTGCAGAATTTAAAAAAGGCCATTTGATGAAATAACATAATTTCAGATCAATAATTAAGCCAAAACTGTACAAAACATATGTACGTTTTACATTTAAAATGATAAAAACCTTCTTTGTCTATAAATAGTTTCAAATGGCACATTTAGCTTCACCTGGTCCAAATTCTGTAAAGAGAAACCTTATATTAAGTGCCTTTTGCTATCCAATTATTAATCTTAATTCAATAAATACATTTTATTGATCTTAAGATGAGGAAAAAGGTTTCAGATTTTTATTGGTTGATTTTATAAGTATTTTTTAGCTTATAAATAATCAAGAGCACACTAAAGGAATGCAGCGTTATCAGAAGAAATTGTTTATTTTCTTGTATTAGGTTTTAAAAAATGGCTGAAGTGGTTAAATTAAAAAAAGCTGCAGAATGTGCCGATTTTTTTTATCTGATTAATCAATTCATCATCAGAATAATTAACTCTAATAGTCATTAGTTGCAACCCAAAGTTTTATTATATTCTCAGACAAAAAGCCTTGGAATTTAAAGTGCATATTAAGGTGAATTTTCTCTTTACATTAGCTCTAACTGGAACAACTCAGAGCAAACACACCCACAATTGATTGGCAATATTTATATTAAACATCCTTGAATCTTACCCTAGAACTTCATATGTTAAGTCTTGTGCGTCCCATGGGTGATTCTGCTGCATTAATTAATTACACCGCTGCTACAAAGACAACCTGTTGAGTGGCATTATTAGATACAGAAAGGCAACAGAGAGTCCCGTCTCCACTGTTAATATTTTTACACAGTGGACATCGGGGGCAGACTCGGAGAAGGCGTTCTTGAATACTGTTCATCTGTATTTGTTTTTCTTGAGGCATAACAAATGTTTAACTGGAAAAGACAGACAGATTAGGCTGAATGTCTCTATACAGTAATGAGAAGCAAATTCAGCTACAAATAGTCCAATGTTCTCTTTTAGGCTCACATTTCTTATATTAAAAATGACTGGTGCTAACAAAAAGGGTTTTGTCAAAGCCACAGGAAATTGCTAGGTGCCTTCAGAATGGTGTTCATATTTAGTTTTGCATGACTCACTTCAATGTTAAGAGTACAAAGTTAAAGCTACACATAGATCCATCTGAGTCACATCAGTCAGGTTAATATCAGCGAAAATGTTCTGTAAATAACCGGAGGCTGGCATTGTGGCAGAATTTGCAGCAGCACACATTAACCTGATCCCACCATGAAAAACAGGCATGAGTAAAAGCTCTTACCCTCAACAGTGCTGCAGGATGTTAAGTGAATGTCCTTTAAGGCGGTGACTCAACTTCACTTGCTTTCACAGAATAATCCCCCCCGCCCCCCAAAATAAAACTTTGCTCTAATCTTCCTGGAGACTATTACTGATGACACATGCTTGCCTTGGAAAGACATCATCGCTGATGAAACCGTTTATGCCTTTTTTTTTTATTATTCTTGAATAGGAAATTACTTCAAAAATGACCCTAATCGCTGGGCTGTCACCTGGAAAGTTAAAAATTCTATTTTTAGGATCAGCGAGTTGAATAAACATGAAATCAGAGGAAGCGTAGAGATGACGGATGCTATTAAAAGCAAACTATTTTCTGCAACATCTCTTTGGTTCATTGGGGTTGCTGCGAGAAAGTGAGAGAAAGCAGAAAACAGTCTTTCAAAAAGTTAAACATGTTAAGCTTAGATCTGCGTTTTCTGGAGCAGGGCAACAATAGATAGATTGCCTCTGTCTGTTGCATGTCCAGAATTAGCTAAAATGTTGTCAGTAGCATGTTGACTTCTTGTAATGTACTCCATCTAGTGTTTAAACAACAATGTCTAAGCTAAAATGAGAAAAAATGCTAGTATTAACTAAAATGCTGTCAATAGCATATTGGCTATCAGTATCATGTTGACTAACATTGACTTAATCCAAGAATCAGGCGCCAAAAACCTATAAGCTAGTTTACCCAGTAAGGTTGGTACTTTGGGGACAACAAATTACAGAACATCCACAGATATAAGATTATAACTTTCATGTTTTTTTTTGTTAGAAGACAGGATTCATATGGAGTGAATGCTTAATATGCTGCAAAAGACTGTGTGAACTCGTCAACGGATTGCAGACACATATGGTACGACATCGCCCCAGCACTGAACATGAATAATTAATGTCCATTCAAGGCAAAAGGATCAAGAAAGTAGGATAAAATGGCCAAAAAAAAAAGTGCCAAGGATTGAAAATCTGTCCCAAACATCTGACTGGTGCATCTCTCGTATAAAGCAACGTCAGGAAGTAGCAGTCTCCCAGTCATTACATGTAGATTTTGGCACATTGTCTTATTATACTGAGTGAGATATTTTATAGTGTTTTTAAATATGTAATTATGGAGAAAGAAATGAAAAAGAACTCTGCCTTCTGTTCACACACACCTCAAAAGGCCTCGCTGATCAAAAGGGTCAAGTAAACAAAAGCTCTATTGAAAGGAACAATTTCTTTGCCCACGCACTACACACACACACACACACACACACACATTATAAGAAAAGGCGAGAAAGAATAAACTTCTTCAACAGGCAAGTGCTAGAAGTGTTGCCCGCATTCTCCATCAAGAACATTCCTTCAGCGCCCGATGTCTACCCAAATGGCTCAGTGACGCTGCTAAGGTGTTCGTGTCTTTTGCCCGAGGGAAAATATCCATTATCCTCCACGCCTCCTTGTTTTTCTTGCCTCGCGGGGAAATAAACGCTCAACGATCCGGGGCTCTCACCTCTACTCTGATAAAGGTTATCTTGGCAATTTAGTGCAGGCGATATCGCATTATGGAGAGAGTTATGAGGCGGAAATCAAATTTTGCTCCCAGTGACTCTGAGGAGAACGGGGTGGGGGATGAAAGGGGAGTGCACGGTAATGATATAGTGGGAAATGGGGTATGTGTGTGTTGTGCACAAGTGTTTGCCTGCATGTCTTCTATTTTCCATCTAGACTGGAGAATAGTGAACCATACAGCTCATATAGTTGAGTTTGTAGCCAAGATGTTTGAAGGATTTGCTGAATCTCGCTAATAAGTCCCAGGGGAGCAAGTAGGGATTTGCGGGTTGTGATCTGCCAAGTGTTTCGGCAAGCAGCAAGCTACAGAAGGTAGAATCATTTCTTTATTTAAGATCCAAAGCAAGAGGTGTACAACCCTAACATCACCCCTAATTGTAAATTCATATCTGTGCCAGAACGTGATTCAATACGTTTAAATCAATCAAAAGGGAATATGGAAAGAGACCCAACAATTTGAAACATTTCTCACGGAGTTCATTTAGTTTTAGTGGAGTAGAATGTTTTAAAACTTTTGTTCTTCTGCTCTCTCGGGGAGGAAGACAAAAAAACACAATCCTCCGCCTTACGACTTTACTGTGGCAGCTGTTACTGTATGGACAGCAGACACCCGAGTGAAGCTGATAACTTATTATATTGCGGTGTGAGGAGTGACACCTCCTTCCCTTGCACAGGAAATTAGAGAAACATTACTTTCGGGGTCAATCGAGAGAGCCCACAAAGCGCACCACCACATCACACCTTTCGTATTTGTCGAGATACATTATCACATTATTATATTCACAGTTTACCCTGCTCCCTGGAGAGCAAAGAATTGCTCTGTAGCCAGGCTCTTTGTGCCAAAAAAAGGTTGCCATGACGATGAGATTTCACTCCTTCCCCCCCCCCCCCCGCCTATCCTTCAGTTTCAGCACATTCGACTCTTTCTACTCCTTCATGTGCAATTATGACGAAACGACCATTGTGTTACGTTTGCCCAAGGATATCATTAGATCTGTAGCTATAAATTACAAGAAACTGTTCTTCAGACTATAAAATAGGATTATACAAAAGCAAATGCGTGACTCCGCCACCCCGAGGTAAACACTCAGAGCTCGGATTTCCACGGGAAATTGTTTATGTGATGGTGTTTCCCTCCCGTTTTCTTGGAATAAATATGTATTTTTAGGAAAGCGAGGGAACGTTTTCATAATGCATTGTACACCCAGACTGCAGTGCCATGAGGAATCATGTAATAGACGGAGAGAAAGAGAGAGAAAGAGGGGACAAAAATGCCTCTGTTTGAATGAAGCAAACAAACTGAGCTGATGAAATTCCTTTTTGTTTCATGTCGGAACAGATTTCATCAAAACCGTGATGTCTGCTTCTACCAGCGTCTGAGTTCTGCCCTATAAAGGAAGCACATTGAAGCCTAAATAGCAGGTAATTGTAAAGACAAAACACAGCAGCAAACAAACCCTCTTCTTCACTCCTCAGGGACCTGATGATATCTTCTTTTCTCTATACTCTCGATCTGCTGCATCTATAAACACCATTATTTTTCTTCCTTGCTTCAGCGGGTATTTGTAGCCAACTGGTTCTGTCTGTCTGATGAAAGGCTATGCCAAGTTCGAATCTGTTGACTGTTTCTTCCTCTTAAAGGAGAGGGGGAACTCTCCAGTGTGTCAAAATGCTACATAAATCCTCAGAACAAGGTACTGGAGATTTAAGCAAAGTTTCATATATATCCATTTCCCATTAACTGTGTGCTTTCTTAGTTTTACAGGGCCAGAAAAAGTGCTTTGCCATTTTTCTTTGGATGGAGTCATTGGCAGATATATATGGGTAATTTTGTACACTGTGCTCTTTGCTTGTCTTTTCCATAGATAGTTTGGCTCTCTCTCTTTCTTGGGCTGGGTCAATGGCAAAGTCACAAGTGCCACTGACTTTGTGTACCGTACTTTGTTTCCCTTTCCTATAGGAAACACTTCTGACCTACTAGTTTTGTACTTTCCTGTATCTGTTTCTTTGACAGAACCATTTCCTGAGCTATCACTGCTAATAACCTTCCATATTGTTCTGTGTTTTTTGCTTTCCTACAGAAAGTACCTCTTGGCTCAGAGGTTTCCGTGTTCAGTTGTGTTTCCTGGACAAAACCTTTGATGGCCCTGTCGCTTCCGTCTCTTGTCTCATGTCTTTGTGCAGTCTGCTGCTTGTCCTCTTAACTTGCTTTTGGTTTTGTATCCATAGGTTGGTGCTACTGGAACTGACACACTGCCAGAAGGGAAAACTTTCTCCAGGGATGGATGAAATCAGCTCTTGTTCAGATAGATTTGTTTTTACTCAATGTGCATTACAAGGGCAACTTAATTTGACATTGTGTCTTAAATTGCAATGGATGGTATACGTTTTATTGAAATCAATTAGCCTGAACTGAATTGAACCCAAATTGGATTCCACAGTCATACATCGTCTATTTATGTTTTTACAATGCCTTGACAAGATTTTTGTAGTGTATTGGAGCAACATAATTAAATAGAATCAAAAGAAGTACATCCCAATGAAATGGGCTGAGCATATGGAATTCATATTTTTAGTCAGTGAGTTTATTTTGTCCTTATGGAAAGCCTTTACTGCATATCACAGACTAGACAGGTAAATTTGACCTTCGACACGATGCGTATGAGAAGTGCTTCACGAAAGTTGGGACTTGTGTGTCTTTCTAAGAGAGTCCATTTTAATGTTCTGGCAGACGATCAGACATGAATTTATGTACTATATCACAACAGTGACCCCAGCTGGACAACCTGAATTCTGGGATATAAAAGAATAGATATACCTTTGTATTTTGTTATTGGTATTCCTGCTTCACAACACAACACATCCCGCCGTGATCATACTTCCGACTTTTTCCATCACTTCACCGAGAGACAAAAACCCACAGGCTTCCAGTGTAGACACTTTTCTCTCTGGCACGGCACTATGGTAGAGTTGGACGGATTAGATGTAGTATTTCAGTGTCAGAGGGAGCATCTGCACTGTCTGTGGCCGGCTTTATTCCTTCCCTGGCTCTTACTTTGTTCTTTTCTCCACTCCAGCCGGTCCCGTTGAGCTCGCTCTCACTCGAGAGCTTTCATGGGAATTGAGTACAGAGCGCCGAAGTGTGCAGGGTGAATACAATATGTTTCTCCCTCCGTATGCTCTCACAAAGACTGGAGTGGCTTTCTTTTGTGGTGTTGAAGCACAAGCA
Source organism: Brachyrhaphis roseni (assembly GCA_903066815.1). NCBI lineage: Eukaryota > Metazoa > Chordata > Actinopteri > Cyprinodontiformes > Poeciliidae > Brachyrhaphis > Brachyrhaphis roseni. Next base: position 6,296 of record CAEFZY010031400.1, read on the forward strand.
AACTTCCACACGAACAGTGACACCGTGCTTTTCATGCGCTATGAATGCAGCGACGTGAGTTGTGCGCCCCCTGAGGCTTTCGCAACATCTCAGTTAATGCAGATCTGGGACATTTTTCAGAGCATAGATGTTTGTTTTTTTTCCCCCTTCAGCCAAGGCTGAATATATTTATACAGATACAAGCTTAGCTTCCTCTTGGGTAGTATTGTTCAAAACCTGAATTTATTTTCTTTAAAGAAAGTGGGATTTAGCTGACTTTGCATACCCTACAGCTAATGAGCTTAATAAATATGGTTCACTGTAGTCCAGAAAGCAAATGTTAAGGAGCCCAGAGGTCTACATAGACAATCGTTGTGTGTGTGTGTGTTTGGGGCAAGATGTGTAATTTTTCATTTTGCTGAAGGGACTATCTTTGGAGGAGGAGCAGTCTTTGCTTCGCATAGGATTTCAAGTGCCAAAAGGAAATCGAGTCAATTTGTAATAAACATCCAGAAATCCCTGCAGGAAAAAAAAAAAGTAGAAACCAGTAAATTCAGTTTATAACAGGATCAAACACGCCGGTGGCAAACAGAATAATAAATAGGGGAAAACAAAGTAAGATCACTGGAATAAGGGAAAAACAGAACATAAATTACATGTGCCTACTTCAAATTAGATTAATTCCCAATATGAATGCTGATTTATTAATTTAGAAAGTCATAAATAGTAATGCCCAAATTAATTGTGTAAATGCATAAAATATTTATTGATGGCAGTTCTATTCATGATGTCTTCCAGACAGTGTGTGTGACATCCTCACCCTGAGAACAAAGGCTAAACACAAGAACTCAGAAAAGCTGCAAACATGCAGGTATCTAGAATCTGGATAGGAATAGTTGAGTTCAGTTCAGCACTGTGGCTACAAACCAGGGTTAAGTTATCAAAGTTGTAGCCAAAGTTGCTCCTATTGTCTTTTTTGTTTGCTTTCGCTCATTCTCTTTGAACCAGTTATGTTAGCCATTAGTTAGCCACTTATGCTAGCATTTAGTTAAATAGGTAAGCTAGCCATTAGTTAGCAAGTTGTTCCAGTCTTTATTTAACTTGTTAATTTACCCATTAGTTAACCAGCTATGCTAGTATTTAACTCTCTAAATTAACAATTTGTTAGCCAGCTATGCTAGTCGGGCATGTTAGCTACTTCTGCTAAACAGCTAAGTTCACCATTAGTTAGCCAGTTGTCCTAGCATTTCTTTAATTAATTCACCCATTAGTTTGTCAGGAAAGCTAGTATATAGTTAAATTAATTAAGATAGCCATTAGTTAAGCAGCTATGCTAGTTGGGCATATTAGCTACTTCAGCTTACCAGTTATGTTAGACATAGTTAGCCAGTAACAATAATTATTTAAGACCACAAGCCTTCTAATTAAAATGTCACCTCAGTAGAGCTTTCTTTAGAAGTGAATTAAATATTAAATTAGTCTTAAACAGTTGTGCAATTAAAAAACAAACAAAAAAACACAAGGGGTTCTGAGCTCAGTCCAATATTTGGACTCTTTCACAAGGCCACTAAAGGATCACACAGCAGCAGTGCAGCGGTTCAAGCTCCATCAGACTGCCATGCGAGAGCCAGAAAGGTGATGGACCTGTAGACCTTTTCCTTTTACAAAGCTATTTCTAACAGTTCGCACAGCCGCTGTCTGACAATCCAGACACAGTTCATCTCCTGCAGCAGCAGGGGGTTTAAGTTTCATTTCAATTTTCTCTCCTTTTTATATGCCCAGGTTCCTACCAGGCTCAGCAGGGGTGAGAATCACTGTTAGGGATTCTGCGGGGAGGAGAAGGAAGGCCATTGCTCGTGGCGCGGTGGCATAGGCTTTTTGGAAGTGCTGTAACTCAGCCCTCATTAACAACTCCACTTCCAGACCTTGCTGGCTCCACAGTGAACGGACATTTATCTTGCTTAGGGTCCGAGAGCATTCGATGAATTTTAAGGCCTCTAAAAGAGCAATTCAGATTAAATTTAATTAAGTCGTATATGAGTGAGGATTGTTTTCCTATTTGAGCACACCAATGTTTGCTAGCACGTCATTAATGCTGTAATTCTGGTCATTTTGGCACCTCTTTTGCTTGAAAAGTCTCCATATAAGTCAAACTTCAGCTTGAACTGCAGTGCCCAGCAATTAATATTTATACCGCTTAAACTTTTTCACATTACAGCAAGGAACTTCAGTGTGTTTTATTATGATATTGCATGATACCAACACCAAGTACAGCATATCAAAGTAAAATGGTATAAGGTTTTTAAATTTGACCAATAACAAGCTGAAAGGTGGGAGATTAATTGGTATTCAGTCCTCTTTACTCTGATACTCCTGAATAAAATCACCACAAATGTGAAAACCCGCCGCCTTTGCTCACAGGTAGAAGTACGTCTTGTAATGAAATTTCCAGATTTTATTTTTAAAGTCAACCCATTTGGCAATTATCTCCAACACTTTTTCTTTTCACTGCTTTATCAGGGTCATTAGAGGCCATGAGATTATCCCAGCAGCCATAGGGCGGGAGGAACACACCACCATTCTGTACCTCTGAGACTTGTGTGGCAGCATTTAATTAGTTGATAAGAAAAGTTTTAGTGACGATAAGACTCGGAAGCAGTTTTATGAAGGCTAAGAAAAGAAATACAAAAACTGGATATTCAGGATTTTCCTATATTGTTACATATTAGATTTAGCTTAAAATACTTTTCAAGTTCTGTTTCTTCCCCATAAATCCACACAGAACCCCATAATATTAATGCACAAGTTTATTAAAAGGTGTAAAATTGCTCAAATATATTGCTAAAAATGTAGTATTCACACACATTTTGTAGCTAAAGCAGCTTTTGCAACAACCACATCCTCATATGAAGCTGAACAAACCACAGCAAGAGGTTCTATGAAGTATTGACCAAGACAAATCCTCTGATTCTGAATCCGAAATGTGAAAGCCATGGATCTTTTTTTCTTAAACCTTCCAAATCAAAATCTGTGGAGGATGCTGTATGTGCTCTGGGGGGTGATGAAGGCCTTTCATGCCTCGGAAGTGTTTGGCAGGCCTTTGCTGTTTAAAAAAAAAAAAAAAAACACACACAGCAGCGCTTTAAAGCTGAATGAACTGCGGGTAGGAAAAAAGTCTTGAAAGCTTTCTGACCCAGATCCAAGTTAATTTGCCAAGTAATACTTAGAGCTGATTAAAGTGACCTCTCCCTGCAGTGTGGCACCCAGAACTTCATAATTATTCCGTCTGGGATTGATCAGACACTCTATTACTAAAACAGAGAAGAGGAGGGAGAGGATGTCAAAGCTCATTTTTCATTAATGATTTGCTCTTTTAGCTCGCATATATTGAATACAAGATGGTTGGTCTTTGAAATAGTTTCAGATCACAGTTCCTTGCAGCCAACAATGATGTTTGGATTTCCTTTTAAGATGAGAAAATGTCTTTCCCAATCGACAATCATTTCTCGCATCAGTTTTTAATGCTGATCCACATGGCCATTTTACTGTTTCTGTTCAGTTATTTAAACAAATCTATAAAACTAAATTGCAGACTGAATGAATTTGGAATTTTATAATCAATAGAGTGGCTCGTCTTACAATAATCTAAATGTGCTCTCAAGACTCAAATTCATTTTTTCCATGAGTAACGCTGCAGTGTTCTGGATTGTCCAGGCGGTGGTGCTGTTCTACAACTATTTTCATGAGACGAAACCAAGTTCAGTTCATTAATTAGTTGTATCGACACTTATTGAATTCCTTTGCCAGTGATTTGCTGTAGTCTGGCAAAGAACTGTGATATGGTTGGAAATCTTTCACAAAATTAAGCAGGATTAACTCTGAGATCGCTCATGGTGTGAGGCGTAATTTATCATGTTCCTCTGGCTTTTTATAGTATATTATGTATTCAAGGGACAAAACAAGAGAATTTACAAAAATATACACTAAAATATTCATTAAAGTAAGACTTTAAAGACGTTTTTAAAAAGTTATGACATTAAATCAAACACATTTTTACTATCAGACAAAAAATAAGCTATGTACATATAAACAGCTCTTGGGTTATTTATTCTATTTCGTGTTTATTACATGTCTGGCTACATAAATACCAGGTGGCGTTTTTTATTGGCGCTTTTGATTTATGTCCATAATAATGGTGCCATCATTTTTTTTAATTTTATTTTTTTTACAATCCAGCTGCAACTTAATACACATCTGCCGGCATTTATAAAGTCTGTAGCACTAAATAAACAGCAGGTAGTACTTTTAACATTGTTTATGTAACACCAGATAGTGCTGGATAGAATGTGATAAATGACCAAGGTGTCTATATTTAGCGAACACCTGGTGACGCTGAGTGGCGCTAACTACACGTCAGGCTGCATTTATTAGGCATAGATTTGGCGCTAAATAACCGCAAAGTGACGCTGGTAAAGACGTGATTAATGTCCAAAATTACTTGCCATAAATTTCCATCGTAAGTTTTAGTGCTCAGAGTACAAACTAATACAAACAGAACTCCTGTTACTATCTAAAAACTAAATGAAATGTAACGTGGCAAGTTGAGAAGTGGGTCAGGAGCGATAAGAAATCTCGAGACTTTCTGGAGGATCACGCAGGACTCGTGTTTCCTCAACAGTGGGTCAGCAGCGGGTTTAATTGATCAGACTGGGTGTGAATGGCGGCTCCTCAAGCGGCCAATGGCGAAGCACCGGATGCGAGATATCCGCTGCAACAACAAGCACTCTGTTCCCCCCTCCTCTCTCTTTCTCTCTCTCTTCAGCTTTGACGCCATGTACGGCCCAAATCCCGACCTCCTCTCCGGAAAGCGAGAGAGAGATAGAAAAAAAAAAACATGAGAAAAAATAGCTTGTAACCCTGCATAGTGTGTCGGATAAAACCACTTGTAAACTGGAGTTTTGGTCGCTTTTTCTTCTGCTCATACTTTATTTTTATTTGTTTCTTAAAGGAGTCTGTTAAGTTTTACTCCGGCTGGTGTTTTTAACGCCTCGTGCTCTTACGCAGAACATGGGATTTACGTCGTAACGCGGCGCGTTGAGGGGGAAAAAAAAAAAAAAAAGCGACGCTTGGAAACTTTCTCAATGGATTTCGCAGACTGCTTCCCCGACTGAGCTGCAGGCGTGAGGAAGAAACTGGGACTTATTTTACCTGAGCTGAAGCTGAAAGTGACGAAAACACGGTGAGTGTGAGCCTCGAGTGGCACGCGCGGACCTTTAGCTTTGTTGTTGTTTTTTACTAACACGCGTTTCTTTGTCGAATAGTATGCCGTGGTATATTATTCCACTGTTAGTTAGAAGTTCTTTGAAAACTTAATTTGCCGTTTTAATTTAAAAGATAAGCTATCTTTATTAAACAGTTGCAGATTTTTATGTGACTGACCAACATAAAGTATTGCATGAAACCCTAGAAAGGAAAATATCTAGGGTTTTAAGTGTGAGCTGCATATATTAGGAGAATGTTTCTCCAATTCTTCTTTCCAGATTTGCTCAAACTCTCTTAGATTGGACGGCAAGCATCTGCAAAACAGCCATTTGCAGGTGTTAGGTTTGCATCTGGGTCATTATAACTGGAATATACTTTGATCCAAATCATTCCTGAGCTGGAAGGTGAACCTTTGCCGCAATTTCCAGTCATTTGCAGCATCCTGCAGGATTTCACATAGGATTGTCCTGTTATTCATCTTCCCATCAACTATGACCACTTTCAGTGTTCCTGCAGGGCAAAAGCATCCCCACAGCACCATTCTGCCACCACTGTGGTTTGTGCAATGTGATGTACAGTATTGGTTTACTTCCAGTATTGGGTGTTTCGCATGAAGGCCAACCACAAGATTGCATTATTCCGCATTTTTGCTGTGTTCCCCTCATGGGTTATAGTGCAACTTTAACCGAGCTTTACACTGCTTAACGGCTTTCTTCCTGATTTGTCCGATTGTTCACTAATGCTCGCTAACACATCAGTGAGGCCTTCGCAGAGCCGCTGGATTTATACCAAAATGAAATTATACAAATGTGGGCTCTATTTACTAATAATTGCATTGGCATTTTACATATCCAAATCGCACGTTATTCGTAGATAATTTTAAAAGACAAATCTACTTTTCTCTCCATTGAGCGATTATGCACATGTTTGTATGCTCCTATTTTACACCATCATCACCCCCTGCTTTCCGTCCCACCCACTGTGGTCAACATGGCCTGCACTCCAGCCCCCAGAAATAGATGAGGGGGCCAACGCTCTGACAGCCGTCAGGCTGAACATGCCTGCTAACCCCCGGTTGCTGGTTGCTTTGCACCTTTTGCACCTATGTTTGCCCCCAGACTTTTGTGGAGGCCCACAAAAGACATAAAATTGTAAATAATTGTCTTTTCCTTAACTGAATGAAACCTTCAGAAGCCTGTCTTCAAGCAGCTGACTGGCAGGCCCTACACTGCTTTATGCTCCATACAGATGTAGAAAACTTCTAGCTCTGCTACTAGGAATTCATTAAAAAGACTAAAGAGTACAGCCAAATATTTAAGTGGTCAAACCAAAGCGTTTTATAACTATGTATCTGGTCCATACCTAGTGAACGTAAATTATTCTTTTAAAAGACCGGTATTAAGCATTATTCAACGATACTATGACAATTAGTCGATATTCTATGCAGCGAAAAAACAAAAATATGATCTTTAATGTTAAAACACTTTTCTGACCAAAATTGAGATTAAATTTCAAATGGAAATGATAATAAATGTAAAACCTTTACACTCTAAATAAACTATTCTTAGAGGTTTTATCACTGTAACTCATTAGAATACCTAACTTCCAGAGGAAATAAGCTTATATGCAACAATACGCCGATGGGCACAAAAAGGAAGTTGACCAGGAACGAACATGTTGCTTAGGTGCAACAAAATGGATCATAACAGAAAACAACAAATTAACCAGAACTCTGGTGGATGTTTCCTCTCACTGGTCGAGCCCTACCAAGACCTAAACTCTCGTCACTCATCTTTTTGACAGCATGGCAATGCAAAAATGGGGTCAAGAAAAGGGATGGTTGTCATGCATCTAATTAACGTCCCTCATATCTTAGTATTTTATTCAAAATGAGTAGTTCAGTGTGCCGATATGACTCCCTACCCCAGTTTTCTTGCTGATATGCAATATTTAGTGTGCCTTCCATGTGTCAGAACTTTCTGTTGAGTCTTCTCTTTGACTTGTATCTGACTTTAGTATGGCTTCCTCCAACGCTCAATAAAACCGTGTGAAAAACCTGAACTTTGAACACCACAAATCGCAGTCTTTGAAAGAGGAAAAATTGATCCCATTCAGCTTTAGATTAGAAATCAAATGGCTTTTCTCTCTGTGTAGGTGTGTGTGTGTAGTTGTTATTTTTACATATATCTAATGAAACAAGATTAAAGGTGAGTATTTTTAAGGCTTGATCAAAGAGAAGTACAAGACTACAGGAAGGGAATTTGTTTTCTCTTTGGTAATGGTTATTCAAAGCTGTCATGGTTGAAGGAAAGCAGGAAGTTTTTAACAAACAGCCTTTAGGGAAGCATCTGCATTCAGATGAGATATTGCTTCTAAAACATAAAGCCTGGTTGTGGAACTCGCTATGGCCCAGAGCAAACAAACTTCCCTGTTTCTGAGCGCACACAAAGAGCCTCTGTAGCTTGTGGCTCTGGAGACTCCACTCTCGTGTCAGACTCTGAATCTGGTGGTCCAAACAGATGGTGCCTCGTGGCTTTTAGGTTGTTTGAACAACTATGTAATCAAACGGATCCATCTCTCCGACGAACACTGACCTGTGTGTGGGGCTCATTTTCATAGTGGTGCTTGTGCAGATATCTGTTATTATTTGCATGCCGTTATTTGCATGCCTTGTGTAGCACGGATAAAAACGTTCCGTCTCTCCAACAGGAATTCAGATGTGTCCCCAGCCAGCTAGAGAGGCCCTTCAGTCCAAAGATGGATTCCAGAAGTCAGAACGACAGCGACGGAGGAGGAGGACGCCATGGGGGGTTGCCGTCATTGACTGGATTGGCGAACATGGCGCATGACGAAGGTAGAGCACAATCACGGTCTCTGCAAACCCTAGAGGCGCCATCAGATCCTGGGCTGAACTGCAGGTTACGGCCACACACTCCACCGGTGTTATCTCTGGATCAGATAAGAATAAGCGGTGGTAGTAATGAATATACAGACGGGCCGTCGGCTGCTCAAAGGTCTCCGGCCACCCAGCAACGGAAGACTGATGTGGTTACATCAACAGGTTCAAGGACCAATGGACAGCAAGAGGCCGAGGAAGAGATGTCCAACAACCTCCGCAACCTGCATTCAGTGACTCACCAAGGGAATGCAAATGCTCCCATCTCTTCAAGAGAGGGTGTGTCTCAGTCTTCCAGTGTGGAGGACTCCCAGAGCAGCGTCCGCACCAGCGCAGGGAGCGGTTCTTCGGGTCACCGGCTTCTCGGCAGCCCGGCGAACAGCAACGAAATAATCAGAAACCAGCCAAAACGAGCTGATTCCGAGGAGCTGAAACCCTTGAACCCAGAGTACAGAGACATAGAAGCAATTCCAGGCACCAGGAAGCCTGTAAAAACGGGCAAACACGCCAACAAATGCGAGTCCTGCGGTCGGTGCAAGTGCTCAGAGTGTGTCCAGCCGAGAGTGCTTCCGTCCTGCTGGATGTGCGGCCAACGCTGCCTGTGCTCTCCACACAAGGCCGTGGAGTACGGGACGTGCGCCTGCTGCGTGAAGGGCATTTTCTACCACTGCTCCAACGATGACGAGGACACCTGCGCGGACAAGCCCTTCTCATGCTCTCAGTCGCGCTGCTGCGTACGCTGGACGACCATCACGCTCTGCTCCTTGCTCTGCCCTTGTCTCTTGTGCTACCTCCCAGGTAAGGGATGCCTGGCCATGTGCCAGTGCTGCTACGACCGAGTCGCACGACCCGGCTGCCGATGCAAGAACTCAACCTTAACCCGCTGTCACGACGACAGCACAGCAACGTAGGCCAGGATGAAATGGGACATTGATTGACCAACTCCACACTGCGTGAACTGCAAAGTGTCAAGTTGCACAATTTGAGCCATCTAATAGCGTCATTGTGGTTGTTGTCTTTATGTCCACCAGGCTTCCATGTGTCTACTTTGAATGCAAATTTACTAAAAGAAATGTTACTGGTAAAGGCACTGGAGGTGCATTTACTCACCCTAGCATTAGGAGTTTCACTTGAATGGTCAACCAAAATAAGCACTCCACATTTCAAGGTATGGCATCTTATTTAACTACTGTTATATTTTCTCACTCAAGTGCCGTGATATTTCCTAATACAGTACAAGCAGATATCTTTGAGGTTTTAACATTTGATACAAACTATATTCTAAAAGCTTCTGCTACTAACTGTATGTAACGTAATAATGGAAAGGGGATGTACAATAGGAAATGACAGATGTTTTATTTTTGTATATATCTATATCTATATTATACTTCAACTGTGAAAGGTTTTCTGCCATTAGAGGCACGTTGATGAATCTGCATCAGCTCCTATTCCTACAAAGTTTCTGCATTCACTGGAATGTCTACCAATCATGTTTAAATAATTCACAATGTTAGAGATCTTAACCCTGATCCTATCTGTAAATTGTACATTGACCTTATTATTTGAAAAAAAAAAAAGTTCTAATTCCAAAATTGCCTAGTGTAAAGTTAAAAAAATATATTTATTTGAAGGTTTTAATATTTTATTATGACAAATATTTATTTTGAGAAAGCATTGTTAAAGGCCTCCTCTGTTACTCGGCAGATTTGACACAAATAGCTCACTATGGATTAGAAGATGAATATATTAACGTATGAAATTAAAAAGCCTTGAAGTCTAACTGAGTGTGATTTTTACTGATTGTATTGAAAGATTGCTACGACCAAAATGAAGCGATGAAATGTCACTGCTGTGTAAATCGCATTCCTGTTTTCACTGTTTTTTTTGTCAGCACAAAATTTTTTAGATTTTTTTTATTAACCAAAGAAGAGAACAAAAACAAGTCAACGCCTGCTTTTGATCGTGTTGATGAAAATGACATCACTGGTTCTTTTCATCTAAAAAAAAGAGAATTTGAATGTATTTAACTCACTTTTTCTCGACAAAGCTCCAGATTCATTTCAACCGCTTTTTATTTTATTTTCCTTCCCCCCCCCCCTCTTTCCCTTTAATCGAAGTTTTGTTTGGGAATTCCTCTTGCGGATGTCCCTGCAGGCGGAACATAAAGCTCCTCACACTGGTTGACAGCGTGCGGACGTGTTTGCAGGCCGGTACGCATTCAGAGCTGTGATTGACACGTCGAGGCCAACTTGCTCTCGCTTGTTTGATGCGCCTTTGACTGACGAATGTTGAAAGAGGGTTGAGCGGAGGGGGAGAGGGGTAGAGGGGTTGTTTTACATAATTATCAACTTTCACCCATTTTACAGAAGGTGTTGGAGGAGACGGGGGGGGGAATAAATAAATAACGGGCCGAATCCCATTAGAGGCAGAAAAGACAGTTGATCTGGTGTTTAGTCTTCGCGGCCCTCCTCTCCCTCCACATTGTCTCAGCTGTGAATGAAGAAGGGAAGCGCGAGTGAGATGGAGGGGGCTAAGGTCGTATGGAAGAGGGTCCGCTAAGGGTTAAAAGCGTCACTTTGAATGACAAAGACCAAACAGTTTACCCCCGTATTCAGCCCGGCATGCATTCATCCTGTTCTCAATAGTTAGGGGGTTATTTTGGCTCCTCTCTGGTACCTGCTCCCACTTGGTATTCCCATAGGGAGATGGTGGGGTTGATGGGGAAAAAGGGATGTGGGGGGAGATCACTGGACACACACTGTTGGTTGTTTTTTCTGCTAAAAAAAGTTTTTTCAATTCCTTTTTTAATTTTAGCTCATGTAGATTATCTAAGAGAATTATTCAACTACAAACTGGTTAGGTGAAAAGATTTATCCATCGAGTAGCTGCAGCAATTTGGCAGGAGGAGGAGGAGGAGGAGGATGGGATATGAACTGGAAAGAGAGAGACCGTGGGGGGGGCAGAGCAGCTCTCTTTGTTGGTTTTAGTCACCGTGGCCCCTGCGGTTCATGGTGTTGTGGGGCAAGAGCGGCTCATTCACCCTGCTCACCAAGGCAGAACGCGGCACAGGAAGACAGGAAGGAAGCGGGGCTATTCTTTATGGAAGCATTGTCTGTCCGTCTGATGGGGCCAGGCTTAAGCAATCAAACAGCCCTGTGAGAGACGGGAGGGTGGGGGCGGGGGCTGAGGGCCCACCGTTTGCCTGGCAATGACGGAGATGTGCTCCTCTGTGAAAATATACCAAAAACAAAAACAACAAGAAAGCAAAACGCGAACGCATCTCTTTCTACTTCCTTTTGCTGGTCAAATTTGAGAGAAAATCAGAATGCCACAAAGTGAAAAGGTCAACCCACAATTTGGGTTGACTTTAGCATCTAGGTTTAAAATTGGAACAGGAAAAACAAACTGCAAGCAAAACAATTTTTCTATTTTTATAGAAAATAAAATATATTTTTTTGTTTTTTATGCTCTAAAGAAGGGGTGCCAAACTCATTTAACATGTAGATAAAACCAATTAACAAATGAATGAATAACAGCAGTCGATGGGTATTAATGGAAATCAAATATTTCAAATTTTTTAATTTTGCAAGATACAAAAAATTGCTAATACTTAAGCATTATTTGAAAAGGCTCTATTTTTAGAGTTTAGAGGGCCAAAAACAACAAAAAAAAACTTGTATTTGGCCCACAGGCCTCGAGTTTGACATGCGCTCCATTTAATTTACACAGTAGGTTTAAATTTCTCTTTTTCTCCACTCAAATGTTCTTCTAAGTAAACAAAAAACTTACAAGAAAGTGCAAAATAAATTAAAACTATTCCACAATGTGAGGCGTTGTGTATTTTAATGTCAATAGAAACTATTTTAGTAGCAAAAACACAGAGAGTTGAACTTTGCTCAAGAGATCTCACCTCTAACAGCAATTTGAATTTCTGTAAAAACAAAAAAAAAAAGAGGTAATTAATTCATTTCTCACACACTTTTCTAAAAGTAGCTTAAGGTGAAAAGAAATTACGGATGAAATGAGACTGGAGAACCACCGTCACTTTAAAACAAATCAGCTCTTTACTGCTTTAGCTCCATCAGTCCAAACTTTGTGCTATAAAGTCGGGTCAATAAATCCATCAGAGGTGCTTAAAACCAAAGAGGGAGGGAGAAAAAAAACAATTAAAAAAAAGATAAAATCTCACACCTATCTCGTCTCTACCGGTGAAAGCGTTTTCTCAGAAGCTGAACTTCTTTTTTTTTTGTTTTCCGATGTGGGCGGCTGAGAGATGCAAGCGTGTGGAGCTCAAAGCCAAAGCGCAACCCCCTCCACCACCTGAGTGTGGTTTAACTTTCCACTGAGCTTGTCCTCTGCTACTGTCGCACTTTTATGCTTTCAGGCAAAGTCGAGAGTTTTGGGACTGAAACTGGATGAAGTTTGCCCACTCACAATTATTCTCAACGCTCCCTTTTGGGGAGTAAAGATAATCGTTTAGCTTCCGAGATGAATGATGTGCTGCTTTTTAATTCGAAACCTAAACCTGTAGCAGCTCAATCAGACTCTGTGACAGCTGAACTACTGTTATGCCTTAAGAAAGAAGATTACAGCAGCCATGAAAGCAAACAGACACCGACTAGTGAGTGCATCTGCCATAAAGGTTGAGTGGGTGTGTATAAAGACAGAGGGCGTGCAAAAGAGGACACCATGCTAGCAGCAGGCGAGTCTTTGCTCAATGTGGAAAGCGGGCAAAAAAATAAAAAAAAATCTGGCGTGCGTTCGTCCTGATAAACTCGACCGCTGGCGTATTCTTGCACACGTGTGCAAGTCTCCCCCTCGCACAATGAAATCTCCCACTGGAGGCCCGAGTCTAATGGCAGCACTTAACTTCAATCCACCACAGGAAGTCGGTTCAACTGCATGCCTTTACACACACAAACACACAGCATCGGTCCGCTGCTGACAGCCAGTGGATATTTGTTGGCGACGCGGAGGCTGCAAGGCTCTTTACAGCTTAGCGGCCAATTGTTGTTCACCCAGACACACACACACACTAAGAGCTTAGAGCTTCAGTTGTTATCCTGAAAGGCAACCCTCATCCCCCTGCAACACAGTAGGACAGACGCACATTAAAAAGAGGAATTAGTGTGGTCTGACAGCTCACTATAACACATGGCACTTAGCTTGTGGATGTGAGCGTTTGTGGCAATTATGTGTGATTTGGGAAGGTCCGTTCGCATGTGGATGCATGTGTGTGTGTAATCAGGAACAGACTGCGAATTATATAGTAAAGGTTTGCATACAGAGAGAATAGTAGCCATTTAGCGTGTGCAGCGTTAGCCAAGCACAGTTTGCACACATGGGAGACTAAATGGTGACTTGATCAATTTGAAACCTAATGTTATAGTAAATGAAATTTTCAATTTATACTTACACGTATCTGTTCTTACCTTTTCTAGGCAATGCACATTTTTAAAAGAAAACTGTCACTTTATATAGTTTGAATCTATTAAAAAGTTTTTATTCTCAATTGAAGAGTTTCTAAAATAGTTCCTTGAGTTTTAAAGAAACGTTCAGAAATCATGATACATAAAGTATACGCAACCAACGACACCTGAGAAAACTCGGAAATCTATGCTTTACTTCCAAAGAAAAATATGCACAGGAATCCCAGGTCTTTAAGAAATAAAAGTAAGAAAAGTTAAAAAGAAAGTTTCCAGAAATGACTATCTTACAAAGAGTAGTGATCTGAGAAAACCTTCTGCAAATGGTATTAGAAAATATTTCTCATTCAATAAACAAGTTTGTTTTAAAAGAAAATGACAAATATTGTAAAACAAGTGTCATTAAATATGCATCTGTTTTAAACACATTTTAATTTAAAATAAAGCATGTTGAAAATTATTTCTACCTCTCAATAATGGAAATATCTATGCTGCCATCACAACAACTGCTTTCCACTGGTATCATGATGATTTGGTGAGGTTTTTAAAGGTTGGAAGGCCTCCGTTTCATCACCCTAATTTGTTACTCTCTCCATAGATCCTCAGTCAGATTTAATAATTTTGTCAAGACCTCTATAGTGTATTCTTATCACTTGAAAACACCCCAGGCACATTCAACGGAAGTAATTTTACTGTAAAAAAAAAAAAAAAAGATCTAAGGTTTTTATTTTTTTCCTTTCTAAAGTGTGGTTCTGTTGAGAGGTAGAAAATTGTCAATATATTACCAACAAGTTTTTACTACCAGACATTTTCTGACAAAAATGCATCTGAAAACAACACTAAATAGACTGAATTTAAAAAATGAAATAAAAGCAGGTCAATTATATGATGTTGATGTTAAGACCGTGTATTTATATGGCTTCAGGTGTTTGACTATTAACACTACACACTATACTGGCTCTAGTTTTTGCATATCCATTTTTTTCTCCTCAACCCAATTTGCAAACCAGCTTCCCTATTCTGCATGTCTCTCATTCGTCCCCAATGACATCATATAAACTCCTACCTGAATAGAGCCATTGAGACCCGGGTAGAAACATTCAAATTTGAGCAGAAGAGGGTGAGGACATTTCCGAGTCAGATCTTACTAGATAACTCAACTACTGTATGGAAAAAAACTTTTTCAGTTGTGCATTTTAATAATGCCAGAAAATAGAATGCAGGACATGGAAGCTTGGCTTTCTTTCCCCTAAAATTAGCATGTTTATTAGGATCTAAGAGAAATTTACAGTGAGTGTGAATCTGAAAGCATTAGGTACTAGTGAAAGAAATGCCAGCAAGCGAAAACGACAATTACATGCGTTTTTCTTCCAAAGCAATGCTTAAGTATATAAAGTTTAGCAACAGCTGTGCTGAGATCATAAGGTATCACAATCCTTTACTCTTGTTGTAGACAACACATTATTTAGAAGAGGCAACCACAAAAATGTGTGTTTCAAAAGAAATGGAGCAAAGGTTATTCAGCAAGAACCTCAACTGATGTTCGTAGGTATATGAACATCTTCATGGGAAAATACAGTTTTTTTAATTTAAGATATCTTTTTGGTTGAAATCTGAGGCAAACCATTTTTATGTCCTCTCTCTCTCTCTTGCCTGAAGGAAATGGGAGATCTTGGGTCTGTCATGCAGCTATGAGAGCACTGCTAACCACTGGGTCTTGTTACCGTTCACAGGTGCAGCGTGCTGACAAGCTCATGATGACAGCAAAGCCAAGGTGCGCTCGAGTGTGTGCGTGCTCGTACATATGGAAGTGTTTTCCCAGCCCGAGGACAGAAATTTGTCAATGGCTGCAGAGGTTGTCAACATGCCTGAAATTCCTCTAGACTCCAAACAACTGGTGACAAGTTTGGAGGCTCCAAAGAAAGAGGGAGAGGCTCTCTTGCCAAAGTTTTCCACTCTGCAAGAGCAGGTGAAACTTTTCCAAAAATAAAGGGCCTACTGTTCTTCTTTACAGCCATGATATATGGAGAAGCACAGTTTGGCCAAATGTGAAAATTTGTTTAAGACTTAAGCTGAATTGCACCTGGTCAATAGGATTTTTCAGAAGGAAGACCGACCTGCCTTTATACTACACATAGTGTCTAAAAAAGGTTTCCAATCAAATTTTACCTTCTATTAATTAACCAAAAGGCAGGAGTAATGGGGGGGAAATAGCAAAATCAACTAATCCTCAGGGATTAGACCATCTGAGCCAAAAGGAAATTCCCAATTGGATACTGAAGGCCTATATGCACATATGGGATGTTGTTTCAACTTTATAAGTTCAGTAAAAATGTTCATAAAATTGTCCACAAGAAGTTCGGATACTGCTTCAATAAATGTATTTAGGTCTTAAGACCAACACGTGTGAGGCCACTTGAAAAGTCGTTTGCGAATTTAATGTTTATGGAACTTAGTCAAAGCATTCCTTCTCCACAGGACCACGATTGCCTCATTGACGGGACTCCAAAGTAAGAGAAAACAAGACACACACTTCATATGTCATTTCTTGAGGAGCAGCTCTGCAGCTGGGCTTGGGCCAAAAGCAACAGAATTCCATCAGCTTGGTGTGCCGGCCCGATTAATACAGAAAACAGAGTGCTTTACTGAGCTAATTTAGTGTAGAAGTGTGGCACTTTCCTGGTCGTTATGTTGTCCGTCAAAATAACGAGAGGGTTGGACAGAACAAGGTAGAGGGAGAACTAGTAGGAGTTTGCTCAATTCCTTAAACTTTCATCACCAATCCGGTTTAATGGCATCTCTGCAGAGTTTGGCCACTTTGCTTTACTGCTTCCCGCGCAAGTCAAACTATATCCATGCTGTCTGCTGAATGTTAAAGCCCATGATGCAAACCTGATGCCAGCTTGGTCAAAGGCAGCAGACCAATGCACACCTGCAGCAATGGTGAAGTAGTTCCTCAGAGGTTCTACGGTATTGTGCTAAGAGTTGGTCAAGGAGTTGTCACATTTGCCAACCCAGAAATTTACAATGGATAACATGCAAGAGGCATGAGCAAAGGTAAGTGGGCAGGTTACGAACCCTGGCGTGGTTCAATCTAACTAGCTAGCGCAGGCAGTTTTGACCACTTCCTGTTTTGACCACTTCCTTGGAAGCACCATCATAGGTAGCAGGGGCTAGATTTCAGAGCAAATAGAAATCTAGCCGCATCGCTACAGCTCCACCTCCTGTCTCCTCTGTCTAAGGTGGCCAGGACCAAGTAAAAATAGCTCAAGCAGGAATAACTAGGATTGAGGTTATGTTCCGAAAAGATCCATTGATAAAAGTGAGAAATAAATGAAACCCAGTGTTGTCTGATACACGTTGATCAATTTATTAAACATCAGATCAATTGAGAATTCATGGGATGATCTTGCGAAGCAAGTTTCATCTAGTTTTCATCCAAACTAGCAACATCTTCTTTGGTCTACTGTGGTTGCTATAGAAATAAGCCTGACTATTGTCCTCAAACTCAAACTCAAAGCGATGGAACGAAAGGCAGATATTTTACCCATTTTTATTTCAAAGAATTATTCACAATAATCCAAGTTCAGACTTTGCTACTTGTAGTATAACTATAAAGCAATTCACCTTAGTAATTCACTTTTAACTGATCTATATGTACAGGCTTTCAGCCAAAGACTTGCATAAGGATATTTTTTTAAGAAGTTGTACAAAAACTGAGAGGAAGTTACTTATTAAGTTTCTCGTCTACCTTTGCCAAGATAAGCTTTGTGTTTCTGCCACTTTAACCCGACCAATATCCTGTCTGTGTGTGCTTAGGAGTGGGCACGTGTGTTTTCCATGTTTCTCGGAAGGCTGCAGAGCAACATTTCCTTTATGTTTCAACTTGCACACAGTTGAGGACACATATTCGCCCGATCCCTCTGCCTTTTGGAGCCTGCGCAGGGGGAGCCGCAAGCCATCGCCATAAAGTTTGCTGTTGACATCGACAAAGCCGTCTCTGTTCTTCCTTTAACGCCCCCTCCCCTTCCGTCCCACCACAGCTCCCATGTCCTCCCCGCAAGCATTTCATTGCTTCTCTCTTCTATATGCCACTCTCGCCTCACTGTTCCTCACTGCCTCTCTCCTTTCTGTCTTTATGTCAACCCCCCGCGGCCACTCTCCCTCCGCCCTCCATCCTCTCTTTGGCTCGCTTCCCTCCTCACATTTCGGATGTGGGGCAAGAGGAAAGGAAACAGCGCCAAGCTCTGTTTGACAGGGAGAGAGCAGGGGCAGGGACTGAAGCAAAAGGAGCCTGTTTAGGGGATCCATCTGCATGTTTGAGTGCTTTCCGAGCGGTGACAACAGCAGCCACTCCTCTAAATCAGGAAGACTCTGTTTACACGTCATAACTGCTGTAAGTGTTCGATTGCGTAGATTATTACACACTACGACACTGAGGCACTGCATGTACAATTGGATTTGCCAACAAGACTCTTTCTAGGAGGTGAGAGACAATCCGATGTAAATCTGGGTCAGAAATACCCAGGTTTACTTTACATTACAGTAAAACTCACAACCTTAACTGAAATTTTTCACATTTTGTATCATTACAACCAATTTAATTGTCTTGCAACTGCAAACTTAGTGTCCTTCAAGTCAGACAAAAACCCAAACATCCATCCAGACTTTAAATTAAATGGTTTACATTAAAGTATGATTTGTTAAAATGGCTGATTCTGAAATCTGAGAATTAAGACTTTTGAGAATTCTTCATTCAATCTCATCAAAGTTGAGCTAGCTTGCTTAAAAGAAAGGGCAGAAACTTTGTTTTTTTTTACGTGCACAGCTGGTGGAGACAACACAAACAGAATCCCTGAATCAAGAGGAAAATGTTTTTCAGGGTTCCGACATCTTTCAAATCAAGTTTCAGACTTTATAGAGTTCTCTGTGCTGTATAGCACATCTTTCAAAAATATATCTAAAAGTTCACACTGAATTTTCGTCACTGCTCTTTAAATAGGGAACCTGAGGGAGGAAAGGAAGAAAGAGAGTAGAAAAGGAACAATGGGTTAAGGAACTGAACAGAATTAGGACAGAGGGAAGAAATGAAGGGCTTTACTGTAATTTGTTTACTTTTAGTCGAGGGAGGCAAAGAAGATTTTAGCAACAATATATGATATTTTGATGCCAGTATTGTCAGAACGCGTGCGATGACCTGTGGTAATCCTAGTGAAGCGCAAGAAAAAAGTTTGACTTGCAAAACAAGCGAAACTCAAAATAATATGGCTGCTCGTTTAGCCCAGAGTGAAGTCATCCGGCTGCATGGATTAATTGATGGATGTGACGGGAAGCGGGGATGAGCGAGGGGAGATTGTAGGTCAGAATGTAAAGTTGGAATTAATTAGGGCCCATCGAGGGGCAAGTGAATGGCTCATTGTTATCGGGAACAGACTGCAAGGAGGAACAAACTGGGCTTTGTGCAACAAGTTCACCTCTCTGTCCTCTTCCTTCTATTTGGCTACTTCTATGCAAAATATCTAACTTGTATAGAATTCGCTAGACCTGTCACAATAAATTTTGTTGGACAATAAATTGTCCCAAAAGTTATTGCGATAATATTTGTGTTTTGCATTAATAATGCAAGAGCGCAGTCGTGAAGATTAATACATTCTAATAAACATTTAACACTGGAAGACATACCAAATATCCAAAATAAATAAACAAAACAATAAATGAATCTCTGTAAACAGTACTATCTCTTTGCACTCATGTAGGTCTATAAATTAGAAAGGCTGAGCAACCTCTCCTCCCCATTGACATCGTGATAAGTGGAAAATTGAGCTGGAAATGGAACTGCCAAAGGTCTACCAAGCCTCCCCACCCTGCATAATTGCAGCCTCGAAGCTTGGAGTAATTAATCTTTGAGAAAACTTGTCAAATTATTAATAGGGCCCTTAAGTGATGGCCTTGAAAGGAGGCCACTGTTCTGAAGCGAGCAAGAGAGAGAGAGAGAGCGTGCAGGCCTTTTGGAGGGGCTGTTTACTGTGAAAATACGAAGAGGTCGCTCTCCAGGAGTTCCACAACTCCACGTGTCAAGGCTCTCCACACGCGGAGGACTTAAAGGGAGTGCAAGTCTCTCTGGAAACAAGAGAGAAAGTGAACTCCTCCGTAGACACTACAAGGATGATTGATTTTTGTCAACACACTGACTGCCATGTGGTTTAAGGATGCGTTCTGCTTCACATATGACCACTAGCAACTGTAGTCTCCGACTCCTTACCCCACTGCGCCTCTTGTTCCGCCCTCTGCTGCCACCGAACACAACGGACATTGTTCTCACTAGCCGATCAGATCTCGCCATCCCATTCTCAATTTTCAATGCTGTAAGTCCTCAGAATGTACAGTGTCACAGTCTTCAGTTTTTTTATTATTATTATTTTTATTAGGATTTGATGTAACTGACCAACACGCCTGGTTTTTCAGTTTCCGATTCGGATTAATCCACAGCTGGAGGAAGAAGGACGCCTTCCTGAGAACGAGCTGACACAATTTTCATCATGAGACACAGTCAAAGATTTTGAAACTCTGGATGAAGTATGGGAGAGCCTTTACCATGACACCTGAAAATATAAAAATAAAAAATCATCCTAACACCATGAGTCCAACACCAGATTCTGCAGCCCGTGTTCAGAGTCATTTCCTGTGTTAGTTTTCTGCTTCCTTCGTATTTCAAGTTTGATGACAAAGACTAGACCACACATTTGTCTGTCTTACTGTCTAAGTTTTCTGACATAGCCACTACACTATGAGAACACTCTCTTATTGACATGCTCTTGTAGTGTATTAGTGTTTTTATATACAATTGCGGATAAAATATAAATAGCTGTCCTGTAGACACCATTAGCTATTTGTAAGTTAGTTTTGTAACTAATGTACAAAACTTATTATCTAGTGTAGTAAGATATTTTCAGTAGAAACAAGATTGAGTTTTCGAATTACAGTCACTGCAAAACCAATCACAACAACAACAAAAAAAGAGTACAAGCCTTTTCTTGGTTGGAAAATAGATAGCGTGGATCCATTTTTAGTCACCTCTAAATTTACTGTGTCTTTGATTTGCCAAACAATGCACAAAAGGTTCAGTCAATTCCAGGAACAAATGAAAGTAAACTCCCTTTTCCTTTTCAGAAATATCACTACAGAAGAATTCACCCTCAAACATCAGTTCCACGGTCAGATTAAACAAATAATTTCCCTTTAGATCCTGTTAACCATTTCCTACTAAGTTTCACATCTTTTTGCATGTAAACAACATGTACGTCGGTTGTGTGTACTTCCAGTACTTGTGAAATGTCAAGACATGCATCCTAAAAAGTTGCTCCAAACCCTTTTCTTCCTGTCTGAACCAAAGACGCCTCAAGACCTGGCTGTTTGTTGCGACTCCTGAATGGAGGCGTGTACGTGCATGTGAACGCCGAAAGCGGAACAACAGAGCTATTCTGTTCTTCCGCAACACAGTGTTTCTTGCCCACTTGAAAGCGGCGCTGCCTTGTGCCAAAGAGATTACATATTTCCTCTCTTTCTGCCACAGAGTTAAGAAGCTTTGCTCTCGTGTGGGTGACTGCTGTTACAAGTCAGCGAAGGGTTCCATGCTGCAGATCTAAGAGCTACAGTTTTCAATCCATGTTGCAAAATTCACCTTTTAGCTCTCTAGGTTTAAAAACAAACCAAAATCAACCAAATGATTAACTTTGCTTAATTAAAAAAAACAGCCCTGCTGTCATGGAAACATTAAAGTTGAAATATAGCAAATTGATAACTATCATACACAGAAACTTGATAGGTTTTACCAATCAGATCTTTAATTTATTATTACTAATACTTGTAAATATGTGGTTGCTTTCCAGTGAGTTATTTTGAGCTTTAACAGATAACCATCAAGCCACAAGCCTTTGACAAACACGGTCACCATTAAAGTTTTCCACCCACTGACTTTCTGGCCCAGTAGAAACAGAAAGTCAGTAGATTTATTTACATTAAATAGGCCAATTCCTCCAAGTAGGTACACAAGCCTAGTCTTACATAAACTATTAAAAATAATAATAATAATAATAATAATAATGAACAATCATTGCAAATTTAAAATGCGAGGAGATTGTGCATATTGCTCAGATTTAAACATACACTTTAGTTAACATAAAAATCTCTGGAGAACATTCAAGGTTTACTTGTCATATTATTATTTTTGTAATTTTATTTTATTTATTTATTTATCTTAATATGGCCCTAATACTCTGCTGTAGCTGCTAAAGTTTCATGTCAAAAATAGTATCTACAGAAGAAAATTATGTCTTTCAGAAACTGTGTGGCATTACAGCACCACCTATAGGCATGGTATAGGTACTGCAGAAAAAAAACATACTTAGACTCTAATTAGCTCCTAATTAGACTCACACTTGGTAAACGCGCAGCAACACGGTCTTAAACTACCAATCAGCTCAAGCTCTGCTGTTTCCAACAATACCAGAATGACCAAAAGTCACTGAACCAGCAGCCATAGAAGACACACAAAAAAAACATAGCTTATGATGTGATAAAGCTAAAACATCAATTTAGTCCTACCTGGATGGGACGTCTGAAGACAGGCTTCCAGGCGTGGCCCGAGCAAAAAGGGGGCGTGTCAGATGAAGCGTCGCTTCGACGCTTGTGTTGTCTTGACTGCTCGGTTTTCAAAATAAATAAAAGGAACATTGACCAACATATTCTTGTATTGTTTTCAAAAACCGTTGTTATTAATTAGAAAAAATATTTATATCAAGACATAAGTTGGGTAAAAAAATGAAAAAGAGAGAAAATTGTAATTGCACACATGGTGCCAAAATGTCCAAAAATGTCACATTTGGAATGTTCACCTGGAATTTTATCAACCAATACCTTTCCAAAATGTCTATGCTTCATTATTTTGGAATGAAATTTGGTACAGTAAGTGGTCAGAACCTGTTCTGTGAATTGGTAGAGGTTCCGGATTTCAACTGAATGCTTTCAAGGAAAATCCACAACATGTAATGAATTCTATATATTTTTTTTTTTTCGCTGTGTGCCATATGTATTTGTTCCTACAAATGTCGATTTTTTTTTTTCCTCTAGTGTATTCCCTTTAATATTACCTTTGTTTTGGTACCCGAACAAGTCAAATACATCTTGTAGTTCCTGCGATGTTCAAGTCAATATCAATATTTATAATGGAAATGGAGCTACTGAGGAACTTCTTAGAAACACTGAAAAGCTGGATTGTATTTTAAAACCCCCGACAAACCAGTTAGTTTTACAACATAACCAAGTTACCATGTGGTTTCTTGTGTTGGTGCCACACCTAGCAATAAAATCAACACTTTATGTGAAAATGTACAAAAATAGAATGCAAAAACATCTGCCAATAAAACATGACCCCTGTCTGCCTTTGATGACTAACAGAACTCCACAAACACAGGAAAGCTCACACATGGACAGGCTGAGCAGTGACTACGCAGCTGAGGGCTGCAGATATGCTGCTGACAGAGACTGTCAGCGCAGTTCCCTGCATTTTTTCTTCTTCTCTGCGCGTGTCAGGATTCGCTCTGGGCCCTCCTCAAAGGGCTCCACCTGGTCAGAACGAAGACGAGATGGACTCGGATAGAGAGGGGGAAAGCTTGGAAGCGCAAAGAGGAATGAGGTCAGTAGGAGGAGAGAATTTTGTTGGGGAATGTCTGCAAACCGGAAGAGTTATGTAAATGGGCCCTCAAACAGAAAGGGGCTAGAATGGGGCCTGGGCAGCAGGAGAGCTACATGAATGGACTTTTCTGTTCTTTTTCTTCAAGATCCAAACATTTTCTAATGCTTAAATAACATACTTTTGTCCCTCCAAGCTTTGATGTTTACTGTCTGGTTTATTAGTATTTATTTTTATTTTTAAAAAATAAAAAGTGCTGAGAGGTATCAAATAGAGCTTTGTAGTTCAAACCAGAAGAAAAGAGCAACATCAGAGCAATGTCAGCTTTTTACTGAAAATAAGTATCTCTCATCATCCAGTCAGTGCAGGAGTGAAAGTCTGATTTATTTAATTTTTTTTACCTTTGTTCTGGTTTTGCTCAAGTCCAGATGTCAATATGGGCAAGACAAACACGTCCTGGTCAAAACTTTTATGTCCTTTGGAGTGAAACACAAGTGAAAGGCTGAGGACTTCAAATCTAGTCATCCTCTACTACCGCCATTTTGCTTCGTCATGATCTGACCTACATTCTTGATAGATTATGAAGACTACAAAACCATGCAAGTTGTTCAGCCGTAAATCACTTAACACAGTCATTTGTTCTCGATTGAAATATCCCTCGTCATGATAGATTTAAGATAAGCAGAAGTCTGCAGTCAGAGGCCTTTTCAAGTTCATTGCAGCACCAACTGCTGTCGGAGTTCCTTCCAGTCCACAGCAACGCTGTAAAGATACTTGGATACGAGTTACTTTTAGTTTGGCTTTTCATTAATAAAGTATGCTTGAATTGAACTGATTATGGGAAAGTGTGCAAATATTGCCCTCTTGTGGTGAAAGGTAAATTCTGCTTAAAACAGCAGTGTTCATTTTGACTTTAGCTTGTCTTAACTAAAATAGTTTTAGTTGGAATTTAGTCATCAGAATTAGTTTTGTTTTAGTAGATTATAATAAAATTTTAGTCAGCTAAATCTACAGTTTATTTAGTCCACAAAATATGTAAATATTTTTTCAACAATTCACTTGAATTAACAAAATTAATCTTTATTTTTTTTAAATCAGTTATGGAATAATGTTATTGTTTGAATATGCAATACATACAAAACAGATGCAACTTTTTTTAAATATCCATTTTTCTGACCTTGCTTTCGAGGTCATTCAGCAGCATATTACATTTTAGCTGCTTCTTGACAGATTACATTAATAGGCAGAAATGTCAAACACCCACTAACATTTTCATCTAGTTTTGTCTCGTCACGTCTTAGTCAAAGAGCCAGGTTATTTTTCTCGTCTGTCGTGAAAAAAGTGGCGTCAACGAAAGTTTTATACTCATTAACAAAATCAACACTGTAAAGCAGCCACTCGTAGAATTGCAATCAATAATCACATTGCTGCTTAAGATGTCACTGCTATACCCGTTTCTTCACTTCACTGACACTTTAAGCATTCACTAAGCTTTTTCTTTTTATGTTCTCCCCACAAAACCACCAAACATTTAAATGTTTACAGGGCAGGCAGCAGCAATAATAGGTGTCCTCAAGTACTGGTGCTTGACCACACAATGACCTAACTGCAAAAGGCACCAATGAGTGGCCCTAAATGGAGCCTTTGTGCCGCTTAAAACACTGTTATATCCAGTTCAGGAGTCCTAGCATCTTCCACTGGGATCAGTTGTTGGGACACACTAAAAATTAAAACAAAAATAAAAAGAAGAGAGCTAAAACTGCTCACATATTGGCAATACTGTCCAGCAACTCGGACTCTTAAGTGTCTTCAAAGACGTGCATAAGAGGGGGAAATGTTTGTAACAGAATAAAGTTTTGAGGAGCAAATTTACTAACACGTCAGAAGTGAAAAGGGATCTCTGTCTCCATCTAGTGAAGACAAAACACGAGCTTTAAAACCATTTCGTAACTGAAGGCATTCTTTATCTCTCAGAAAAAGATTTCTACAGGATGACAAGACAGGAAACCAACTACCACCACATATTCTGTGCTTCTCTCTTTATAGTTTTGTTTAGTCGAGGGTAAAACAAAAATGACACTTGATCATGTAACTTAAGACACTATGTAGCAAATACTTAGGTAAGACACCAACTAAACTCAAGACTGGACACATCATGTTTTACTCATCATCACAAAGAGAGGACTAGGTTTGGAAGAGTGGTTGGCCATTGTGGAGGATATTTAAGAAATACAGAAGCTTGGATTTGACTTACAAGAAAATGATAAGTTTTTGGTCTTCATGTTTCGTCCTACAGGAGCAATACGATGAGATTAACCAAACATCGCCTACAACTCGGACTAGACTTTGAATCATGAATCCTGTTACAATCAGGTTGAAGACGCAGCTTTCCAGTTTGCCAAGTTCAATTTCAGTCTATCCTAAAATTAAACAAAGAACACTAACAGGCGTCAAGAGCCTGTTAGTGTTCTATCGTCTGCTCATTGTAGGATGTGCACTTTTGATTCCCTCAGCTTCTTTCGACAAAAGTATCGTATTGTCCTGTAGGAAATAGTTGTCAGAAAACGTAGTCTGTGTTCAAAAAGGTCAGCAACATACACATCAGAAACATCTCCCCAGAACCAAAGTATTAATGTCCATGAGTTTGACCACAAAAACATAATATAAAAAGGTGCAATGACTTTCAGACCTGTACAAACATAATTAAACACATATCAGTGGCAGGCTTTTGAACTTTATTGGCATGTTTTTTGTTTTTTATTTTGCAAGAGCTGTCATTTTATTTCCAGTTATAATAAATGCATACCGACTGATTGAGATGATTTTCTGAGTCTCGCCTCAGAGAAATAACACCCCTTACTTACCATATTTACAAAGACAAACATGGATTTGTAGATTAATCTTAACGTTACCCAGCCAAACTAGTTCAGGTGGGTAAACCATGCAGTACAGCTCGAATTCACTAAAAGACCTTGATATTGGTGAAGGAGGCTGGATTAAGATATGATCAATTTTTGAAAACAAAAATAAAAAAAAAAAAAAGGTTTGGCAATTCTCAAGCTGTCACAGTTCAGGTTAAAAGCAATGAAACAAGACACATAAATATTATTTTTGACAAACAAAAAGTGCAAAAGGCAGATTATCCTTTTGGGATGATTAAGAATTCCAGTTTAAAAAAAACTTAAAAAAAAAAAACTTGGATGGCTAAGATACAATGCATGTTTTCTACCCCACATCAAGTTTAGGAGATTCACAAATCTTGTACATCAGAACTTCAAAGTGCAAATATTATAAAATGGCATTAGCTTGTATATACATGTTTCATTTCATTTAATGACAAAAAAAAAAAATCAAAACTTTATCCTCTTCTAATGAGGTTCCATTTCATCTTCTCAGGCTCCAGTCAAACATGACCGTACGCCAACCCTCGACTTCATCGCCGTCACGCTCGTGAATCACCTCAACACCTGCCGCTGCTGTTTTATTAAACAAAGCCGCGCCTCGTCTCCACGCCAAACAGGAAAGAAAAAGTTATTAACACCCAAACCGGATCTGGAAGCGAGATCCGTCTGCGTCACGCAGAACAAGTCAGTTCTCGTTCTTTTAATTGAGCCGGCCTGCGGTGGTTAAACGAATCGACTAAATCTACTTGAATAACGCACAACCTTACTGCCACGATAACTAAAATTCAATGCAGCTAAATTGCATAAGACTCTCGCCCTCCAAAGAGCGTTTTCAAAACAAAACCAAGGCGGGGGGGGGGAAAGCAAAGCACTGTGTGTGAACACACTTCCCCATCCACAGCACCAGAACGAGGGGTCACAGCTGACCTGATGAGACCTTGTGCAGCTTCAAACACTGTTTTATCCAAAAATATACATCATTGATTAGCTCTTTTTAGCTTACATGTTCTCAAGAACTAAAGCATAGATGACTTCGGAGACAAAAAGAGTGCTTTGAAGCGTAAGAGTTGAGATTAACTTGGCGTATGCTGTGAAATCAAGTCCTAAAGCTTTAGAACCTGAATCTACTTTAAAGTGAAGAAGTTTTAAAAGGTCTGAAAACTGCAGCCCTGTTTATCCAAATGGAGGTTTGTTCTCGTTGCAGATGGTGCATTCCGGGCTCCACATCTCTGGATTGGTTTTACTGTAAAACAATGTCACAGTTAAAGTAAGACTAGTTCAGACTGTTTGACACCCACCTTTTCTGTGGATGACAGAGATACGTTTCCGAGGGAAAAAAGGAATTCTTTGTTAACACTGAATATGCAAGACTAAATTGACAGATTAAATTCGTTTGAATAGATTCCTTCGTTTTTGTGAGATTGTTTTCTCCATTGTGCTTCGTGAAACACGATGATTAAGCCCGACGAAAGCAAAAAAGGCGGATTTGGAGGAGAGAATGAAAATTCAACTTGGTTTCTTTCTTTTTTTTGGCTCAGTTCAGAAGTGCAGACTTTTAGAGTGGGTCAAATTGATCTAGAAAAGATGGATTAAACCGGTAACACTTTCTCCATTCCTTCCCCGCTTCCCCTCGTCGCTGTCGGGCTCCTCTGTCAGGTCATGCGAGGGAAGGAACTGCACTGGAAAGGAATGCTGGGGGCTGGAAACCTGGAGGAAGAGAGCAGCATTAACACATCAGTGCTGTAGTTTGTCTTTTAATCCAGCAGAGTGCGCACTTTAGTCAAACAAAAGTGGCAGATTTGCGTTTCCTTCTAGGCTTACTTTCAGTATAGGAAGAAGAGGCGTGTTCTGTGCGACGTGGCCATGTTTTCTGACATGTTGCGTACTTTCAGGTAGTTCACAAATCCTCTGAAGAACAGCAGGAGGCCTGAATAGAGAGAATTAGTTAGTTTTTTTTTTTTCCAACCTGCTTTTTCATCGTTACCCTCGACTGAGACGATGAAAATACTGAGACGATGAAAATACTGACCTAGCAACAGGAAGATCCACCAGAGCCAGTACTGGCCGTTAAAGTAGCCAGTGAAGTAGTCTGAGAACTGTACAAACCGGGAAAAGTTCAAAACACATTCAACAATTTCAAAATAATAAATAAATAAAAAGTTATTTTGAATTTAACACACCCTGACGATGAGGATCCACTTAATGAGCGAGAGGCCGAAGCCACAGATGGCACCGTAGCGTCCGGCGATGGTATTGGTCAGACAGAACGACAGACAGAAGCCAATCCAGTTGAAGAGAAAGGCCACTGGAGGCAAAAACACACCATTGGTGTTCTGTTGTGGCAAACAGTTTATGGTTTTTTTTTTTGTTTGTTTCCATGGAAAACTCACTGAAAAAGGCCAACATGAAGATCCCGTCATTCCCGACTCGGAGCTGATCAGCGTCACTGAAGTCATCTCTCGGGGGAAAGTCATCGTCCTTTTGGAGACAAACAAACAAACAAAACAAAAAGAAAAACTTCAGGCACACGGGAAATAAAAATAAATAAATCAATACATGCATTGCAAAACATGTTTGCCCTTCTTCGCTCTCTATGCCACCATTTCAGTCTGCTAACACTCCACAAAGTATGTCTGTCAGTGATATGGTGTTTAACTTGATATTTTTACTTCTTAAAATAATATCCTGTATGGCAGAGTATTGGAACCATGCTAAAAAAAATTCTTTTTAAGTAACATTACAAGAAAAGTGGCATAAAATGACACAAATAAAGTGATAATTATATGAAAGTCATCAAATTCTGAGAAAAAAAAGTCATGACATTACAAGGCTTAGTATGCAGTATGGCTCTAATACTATGTAGTAATCCTGAACTTTGTAGAAAAAGAAAAAAAAAGTGTTGCTTGCAGTTCGTCTTAGTTCGAGGAATGTTTCCCTCAAATATCTTGAAAGCAAACAGTGACTAGAAGGTCTGTGTGTGGCTTGTTACCCGGGGCAACACCTCCACGGCGGAGGCAGCCAGGGCGGCTGCTTTAGCCTTCTCTGCTTCATCATAGGTTGGTAGTGACGTGGCGACACTGTAGGGCGGAGGAACGGGGAAGTTGCCTTGGAAGCTGGATTCTGTGAAAACAGCAGATAATGAGAAGCCTGGGTTAATAAAAACAGAGGGAACCACGTGCAGAGCCTGAAACCACAATAAAGCGGTGAGGTGGTGTAAGAAATTGCCGTGACTCAACGGTCAAAACACCACAAAAAAATAAACCCTCTGTAAGCTGAAAACACGCAACCTGGGAAGACATTTAGAGAAGCTCTTGAGGTAGAATGGAAACGAGGTACCAGGTGCCGCAGCGGTCGCCCCCAGGTCGATGGAGGCGTACGGAGGCGGCGGCGCGTCAGCCTCCTCCGCCGAGGGGGCCGGAGCTGCGCCGGCCTGAGCCTCCCTCTGGTCCGGGCCGGACGCGTCGGCTCTGGCTGACGCAGAGGTGCAGGGCTGCTGCTCTACGCTGGAAGTCTCTGAAGAATCTTCCTCATTGTGCAACTGCAAAAAGAAGACGAGGGTTTAGAGTTGTAGGCGCGAGTCCATCATCTGATCATCTGCAGCTGCTCCGGGGGGCGGCGACCCTCGCTATTCGCCAGGATGCTTGGTGGACTTAGCAATGCAGCACCAGATAGTGTTTTAGCAACAACATGGGACTGTTTTTAACTCGTCAGCAACCGCCTGGAGGCAACAATTTGGTTTTTGCATTACAGAGCTGAATCAGGTTATTGTTCTGGACTTTGGTTATAAACACCCTGATCCTAACATCCTGTTATAGACTTGCGGCTGCGTTTGAGGTCATCGCCCTGCTGAATGACCCGTTTCTGAATGCTCACTAGCACAAAACAAAATGTTTTTTTTTCTTTGTATTATTTATTTTTAAATTCTATCGTGATTATATTAACTCTGTATATCCATGAGTTCTACTAAGCTGCAAATGGCCGTGTATGTGGCTTCAAAACAAACCCCAATCAGTGGCGCTTGAAATTTTAACCAAAACATGCAAATTCAAACTTCAGGCAGACAAAATGTATTAAATTAAAAATGTAAATATTTGTCTACAGTTTTTTTGTTTTCAGTTTTACCTGCTCAACAATAAATCTTTTTTTTTTAATTAAATCAGTATATCATAACTGCCAGATCCAATAAACAAAAAGTGTGTCACACTGTTTTGTTATTTAAATATATTATTTTAAAAAATATATACATTTTAAAACAAATTGGGTGGAATAAATTGTTTTCTGCTTTTTTGGAAAACTGACTTATTCAAGACATGTCAAGACATTTGTAACAAGACATGTCTTGCCTTTGACAAGATCATGTCAAAGGCCACAAATGGCCCACGGGCCACACTTTGAACACCTCTGGTCTAGATATTCTGTTTTTAGCCACTTAAATACATTTTTCTTTTCATGAATGACATTACAGTGAAATACATTGTACTTCCCTTTAACACAATCAAGACCAACGGTCTTTTTAACTCAAAAACTCATTTTAAAAAATAAAATAAGAGCTTTGTTTACATTTGTAACATGACTTTGCACATGTTTAGGCAACTTTTTTTTTTCCAAAAATAAAACAATAAATAAGTTAAAGAAAAATGCTGCTTCACATTTGTCCAGAACAGAATGTTCATCTCCAGAAATGCAGCTACGACGGAAACTGAACCGCATGAAGCTAATCAGTGAATAAAGCTTGCTTCTGCATCCAAGAGTCGTCTGCTGACTTGAGTCTATCAATTTTTTGTCAGAGGCGAGAGCCAAACACCTTCTGAAATTACAGAGAGGCGACCGGAGTGTTATGGGAATCTGGAAGGTCAACAACCAGGAGGGAGATTACCAAACTACTCAAGGGGGGAAAAGGTTTCTGCGTCTAACAGTCGGTAAACCTTTGACGAATCACCTCATTTTGCTTTCCAGCTGCTCCACAAGAGAGGCTAAAGATTATCATTGCCGTTGGTCGACTCACATCTGGCTTTGAGGACGGCTCCGACGTCATTTCAAGCCGCAGATAATCGCAAAATAAACTGCTGATATAAACCAAAGATTAACTAGAAGGGCGCTCAGGGAGCAGAGTCCTGAGCCAAGGCCGGTGCACTCTCCGCCGCCCGCGTCCCGCCTCCTCCGTCGTTAGTGAATCACGCTGACACACACCTCCATCTCTTGCTGTCACCACGCTGGAAAAACGAAAGCGTCCGAACCGGTCTGGCCAGTCAAGTCTTCAAATTCCTACGTCGCGTGAAACCTCAGAGAGTTCTGGGAACTCTTTAAGTTGTCACTTTAAATGCTGAAGTTTCAACCAGAATCTTGATGGTGTGACAGGAAAAACGATTAAAGAGGTGAATTCTCCATTTTGAAGTTTTTTCACAAAGTAACAAACGGCAAGCTTGTGGTTTACCACCTCTGTATATTGGGGAAGCACCATTTTTATCGCAGCTGTGACTAATATCCGAGCAGCTTTTAAAAGAAATGCAGCCATGTTGAGAAAAAAAAAACAAACTCATGATTTACTTCTTCCGTGAGTAAATACGTAGAAATATTTAATTTCAGACATAGTTCCATTAATCGGCGAGTGAATGATCGGCCAACGTCTGGCTGGGAATCAAGGACAAAGCCTTATGTTGGGAGGAGGGAGTGAGGGGGTTACATAAGATATTATACAGCATAGCCACAAGCCTCCTCGTGTGTCTAAATCCAACTGAAACCGAACAAATACTTAACAGGAGGGACGGGATGTGGTGAGGAGTACAACTGAACCCCAACAAAACACAATCCGACGAGCGTTTTTTGTTCCGTTATTCCTGGAATATGAGAGGTTGTTGCAACTCCCTGGCTTTGTTTGGTCATGAAACGTTAGAGCGCGTCCTCGCTGCAGGGGTCACACCGGAATCTGCGAGGATTATCAGTCCAAACACCCACATGCACGACTGCAGGTATCCGGACACAAAAACAAAACGTCTCCGTTTGACATTTGAAATCGGCTCTGAGGGTTTATTTCACTGCTTTAAGAGAGTGTGGGCATTAGTTCCAGCTCTGTGGACGTGTATAGATATAGATGATATCAACTATCAAGATCGTTGATATCAATTGCATTTTCTGCATAGTAGCTTTTGTGGCTTTGTTTCCATTCTTACTTGCAGACTCCAAAAGAGATTCAATTAAGTTGCTACATCTTATGAATATATTAACCAACAACTTGAACTTGTTGCAATTCATTTCCACTAAAATCTGTGCTTTTAAACATCTGAGCTTAGCTTTTGTTGAGTGAGTAATCGCTTTGTAAGCTTCGAACTTCACAGAAAAACAGATATAAATAAAAAAACTGCCATTTCTTGATGCATTTTGACATCTGCAGCGTGTAATTTCAAAGCAAGATACTGAGGTTTACAAGGTAGACCTCATTCAAAGTGATACTAGGGCACCTAAGCAAAGGTTTCGAAATAACCTGGTTACCCCACCTCACTTTTTTTTTTTTTTTTAATGAAAGTAGAAGAGAACTACAAAATGACCCTGTACCTTATCAAATAGTTCTCTGTAGTTCATAGCACAAAACGCGTTAACCATTTTAAGACCTTATCGCCTTTTCTCGGAAGCTTCATAAATGACATTTTAGCTAGCATGCTAATTAATTAGCATCCTAAACCGCAAAGCTAACTTTGAGATAGATATGTGGTTCCGTGTTTTAACAATAAACAAACATAACAAAACATCACGTTCAATTTTTGAGAACTGTATCAGAACTCAAAAGATATATCCAATTAATTTTAGCTGGCTAAGTGTGTAGCGTTAGCCTAGAAAATGCGGAAGTGGTTTGTTAAAGACTAGCTAAAACAGTTTTTTTCGACAGTTTGAAACAAATTATGTCAAAAGTAAAATATTTTTGAGGATATATGACGTTGAAGTGCTGTTAGAAACATTTAGAAAAGGACAACATCATGTTCTCAATTGTATGCTGTAATTTCCGCAAGGCCTTGTTTGTTGTTAGGCCGATTTAATCAAACTGTTTTGACCAGATGTCGCTGCGAACAACTCACCACTTGGTAACGGCTTGCTGGGTCCATCCCGACGTGGTTCGGCTGGCGAGGAAACCAGCTCGGTAAACAAAGAGGGGAATCTGACCTGCCTTTACTCAGGCGGTTTCTGTCACGGAGAGAGACTTGGGTCGGAACAAATGCGAGAAGAGCTGAAAGCAGTGCGAGAGATGGCTGCACCCTCGACGCACTCGCTTGGAAAAATACTCCTGTCAGTAGTGCGTGAAGCTGCCAGAGGCAGTCACTATTCAACTTAACCACATCCGGTTTTGATGTGTCAAAATAAAACACGGTCGCCATACAAAACATCTGAATTGCATCTAAATTGCAACTGAAATAAAAGAAAGTTAAAATATAATTGCATTGACATTTTACAAGAAGTTAGATTTTAATGTTTTATCACTAAAATTAACAGAAATAAAGTCTGAGTATATCACTATGTTTGTAATAAAACTGTATACAAGATGAGATTTCCCTTTTGCATTTAATTAAATTGCTGCAGGAACACACAGCACAGCTGTTTGAACAGTTGTTTAGTGTGGGGTTTCTCTTCTAACATAGGCCTGACCTGTTTTATGCACGTAGTGTAAACATTTCAAAAATACATCAATAAAACAAACTAGTAGGCGTCATGAATCGTCGGGTCTATAATAACGCGCGGGACTCTTTCATGCAGTAGTTAACAGGTGAGCTCGTTAATTAGCTTTCGCCTACATAGTGAAACCGAAAGAAACACGGATTTTTTTTCACGGAACACTTTCAATTAATGATGGTAAGTGGGCTGAGGACCCTCCAGCCAAAAGATAACATATTTGCGGAATCACCGTAATGTAATAACGACGTTCCTACACTTACAGGATGAAGCTCATCAGCTGCAGGTGCGACACCTGGGGAATATGGCCGGTTACTGAATGTGCGCAGGTTTCTACTGTAGCCATGGGGAAAGTTACTACAGTGCTTTGGCAGCAAATGAACAGCACTGGTGAGTGTGTATGCTTTTTAAAAATGTATTTATAGAGTATTGTATCGGTTTTATGCGTGAGTTTTGAGACTGTGGGTTGGTTTCCATGGTAAATGTGTGCTCAGAAACAATAACCTAATTATGTATGCTTTAGTCACTTGTTTTAAGTGGACAGCAGCACCCCTTAAGTCAGGTTCAGGTTACAATTGATTCTTTTATAATCTCATTGTAGAAAGAGTGAGTTTTAAATACAGCAAAAACCTTTTTGAGGGGAAAATGATTTATATTATAGTCCTCATTATTATTATTTTGAAGGAAATTCACCCGAGTGCTTGTTCGACTCTAGTTAACTTACCGCTTGAGGTTTTGATGACGGATTTCCGCAGAGCAATGACGTCAACGCTCGCAAAATATTTAACAAAACTGAAACCAGTAGGTGGAGCCAAAGTTCTGTCTCACCTCTCAGCTGCTGTAATCACTTTTCCACAATGCCTCCTGTGATGAAAAATATATATAACATTTTTTTTTTTCAACCATTGCATAGTTATTTGCATAGAAAAATGTAGATGCATTCATACCTAATTTAAAACATTATGATGACCCTTTTTTCTTTGCATGGTGAAAACATGAAGAAAGGCTGAAACTTCACATTTAAGAAAGCTTTTAATCGTGACTCTGTCAGCTGGTGGGGCACATGTTTTGTATTTAAATTAATTATTTGACAAGCTGTTCACTGAGATCAAAAGTTATTTGAATTTTTCACTAAGTTCAACACCCACACAGAAGGAAAAGCCGGTGCAGGACTCCTTATGGTGTAAATCACCGCATTCCTGCAGAGAAAGGCTAAAGATTTCATACAGTTTGCTCAAACGTGTCTTTAAGAACAATGTGAACAGGTTAGAAAAATGCAACATGCTCATATGTTGGCACCCTTAACGTCCCAGGTTTGTTTTTTTTACCTCGTCTGAAATGTTATTCCGTCATGTGTTGTTGCTTCTGGGATAATCCTGGATCAGCATTGCAGTGGATCAGCGCATAATGGAACCTTTATAAATTGAAATGCTCGAGTTTAAAGGGTGAACACTGAAAATGTCGAGAAACAATCTAAGGCATGTGTTTTTACCACGCTGTCTATCCTGAAAGTACTTTGAGAACAACAGCTAAATAGCAACTGAGGGACAGTTTGGAGGAAAATACAAGTTGGTCCCACCACTAATGCATTTCTTAGATGCCGTCTTTATTATCTTTAACCTCGGTGACTCATTCATTTTGCTGCATTGCTGATAAATTCACCCTTTTAAGATCTAAAATACAGCCAGCTCTTTCCTGTCTATTGCATTAATGCTCTCACCCCTCCTCCTTCAGTCTGAGAAAAAGCTGGTTGAAGTCGCCCTATGCACAGTGAGGTATTGATAAAAGGCTCTTCCTGAATCAAACATTAATCCCATTTACTAAGAAAGGGATTACTGTAGTACATGTTTCAGTTAAGCGGGTCATGCTGAGTCGGAAAGCGACGGAGGAAGAAAAAGAGGCGAGAAAAAAAAAATATAAGAATGAAAAACAAAGTATCTCCCATCTTGTGGTGTTTTACTCTTTTGGGAGCAATTAGGATTCCACAATCCTGCCTGAACTGCTGGACAGCAGCAGGGAAGCACACTAGTTAAAAGAACTTGCAGTCATTTGGCCAGCTGCTTGTAAAAGACCTCTTTTACAGCCAATAATGGCACCTCAAGACATCCATCACTGACACCACATGCACACCCTCTTCCCACGCGCACACAGCACACAATTGGGAGGCTGTTACTTGGCAACATCGTTTCAAGGTAAATAGGTGCTATAAAAAGGTGTTATATAAAGAAACAGTGGGTGTCTCTGTTGGATGGTGGAGCTTTTTAGCGAGGCAGACTCATTCTTCTACTATTAAAGCTTGACTCGGTTTTACTGGAAGGCGAGGGTTTGGCTCGAGGAGACATATTCGTTTTGCAAGGTTCACTAGGTAGCAAATGTGTTTTAGCCAAATTTGCACCCTATTGTTTGGCATTATGGAGTGAAATCAAGGCAGTACAAAAGTTAAGTTTTGATTTTTCAGTTTATGATTTATCCAACCCCAATATTGCTGATTAGCTAAACTATCCATCCATCCATTTTCTAACACCCTTGTCCCTAATGGGGTCAGGAGGGGTACTGGTGCCCATATCCAGGGAACGGTTCGGGCGAGAGGCGAGATACAATAACTAATTGAAAACAAATAAATCTTAACCATTCTATGACAATAAAGCAAAAAATAAGCTATCAATTTCATGTAATTTCTGGAGATAATCTTAAACTCCAAAGTTTTGTGTTTGAGAATGCTATGACTAACGCAAGAGACCTTAATGAAAAAAATAATAATAATAAACAAACTCACGTTCTAGTTGTTGAAGCATCTGCAGCAAGCTGATTTGCAATAATGGCAGTAGCAAAATATTAAATCAGTCCAATTTAATTGAGTGGTGCTTATTTTTCCAGCAATCAAGCAGTAATTTTCAGATTAACTGCTGTGCAGCACAATCAAATCCAGTTGATCGCAAATTGGCAATTGGTTAACATTTGCCTACAAGAAAGTCCATACAATAGTAGTGAATCCTTGAGTCAGCTCAATGAGTCGGATTGTGTAGTGTTTCAGAGAAAGAATAGAGGATTTTGTACACCAACAACTTAGTCCTGCAAGATACAATCCATTAGGATATTTAGGTGGATTTTCTGATTGTAAAATACTCCTTCCAAGAAAGCTGCTTCCTTGAAATAAAGACTCCACTTAAATTCATTTTAGGATGGGAATGCCTAAAATGAACACGATGACTGTTGAGTAAATAATAATAGTTGAATGTAATGTCACAAACTGATACTGAGGAAGGGAACAGGAGTGTGCAATTAATACAAACTCTGGTTAAAATCATCCCATTTATGGGACAAAATGTGAACTTTCTCTAACTAAACATGTAATTATAGCAGCTACGGCTCCCTCTTTTAAATAAGCAACACCATGAGAAACTGGCAGCCGCTAATTAGCAGGAAATGTAAAAACAGACAATTAGTCACGGCATACGCCTCTCTTTGTGTCTGCAGATGATTGTGTGGGTGTGTGAATGTGGATTTGGGAAGACGGTGCAGTTTCTGCAAGCTGCAAGTGCTTGAGTTGTCCAGCAGGGTGCAGAATAGACAAAGTTATTTCATTTTTCGGGTTTTTGTCAGCTGAAAATGTATCACCAGCCTGTCTTTAATTAATTTCAGCCTAAAATCGGTTTACTGAGATGTAAGGTGCAAGGTGTAAACGCTGAAGAAGTAAGGATAGTTTTTTATTCAAGGACTTGAACCATGATGATAAAACAGAGTTGTTAACCTTTTCGCTGACATTTAAAGCAGAAATACTTTGGCGTCAGTCTGTCCTGAAACTGATCGAAGTACTTTTGTCATTTGCAAAAGAGGGGGTGGGGGTAAAGCTCACCATTGATGGTTGGACTGGATTATCACCGCAGTACAGAATAATGACTTATGTGCTCTAAAATATTTTTACAAAAAGACTGTGATAAGAAATGTTCTGTTTACTATAAAATCTATTTGTTCAACATACCTTGTGATTTTAAGGTGTTTTTTGTCGGTGGACTGATGGACTGAGAGGCAGTGCTGCAGCAAGGTTTAAATTATTCCACTGCATCTGGCAGAGCTGGTCATTATTGGCAGAGCGAGAAGTTTGTGTAACGACTGAAACCGGAGTGTTAGAGTGCTCTAATCAAATACAGTTTGAGAGGACTTCAGTGAAACTTGAATCTTTGGAATAAATTAAGCAAAGTTATTCACGTTTAGTGTTTTCTTTCCTAGTTATTTTCAGACTAATAGTTTTCTTCTAATGTGTAGAATATGAACACCATTAAGTCTTTAAGAGTCTGAATTGGTTTTCCTCAGATCCCCACTTATTTTCTGCTACCCATAAACAAATTTCTCCAGATTTCGCTGAAAAGACAAAGATTTTGTGTTTTAAATTCCACTGTATCTGAATCTGAATCCTTGTAAACAAAGAACATTTATTCTTGCATGTAGAACTTAGTTGTACATACATAAACCTGCTAGCCAAATCTAACATCCATACCTGATTATTTTTTAAATCAAAATTAGCTATTTTTTTGTCTGATGGGACAAATGCATTGCCTTGTGACAGTACTTTTCCCAATTCATCATATCTGTGTTAATCTTTCCTAATAAACAGCTGCTGCAAAGCTTGCATGTGTTTCTTTGCAATTCATGTTTAATTCAATTAGCTGAACAAACGCTAATGCAGCGACGCAGTCATGTCCAATTAAACCCAACATTAATCAGGCTTATATTGCCACTGCTAATGTAGAGCGAGACTGTTCCAAAACTTTCACAGCATTGTGACAAAACAAAACTGCATTATAATCACCACATTGAGAACAAGTCAGTATTCTCTTTAATCTGTCTCCAAAGAGCTTGTGTTTTTTCTTCTTCTTAACAATTATTGCAGTGAGGAGATGCAAGTCGAGACATGAGTGAGTTGTTTCTGGGTCATATATAATAAGGTGTCTTATTCTCTGCAGAACTGAACATTCGGGGAATAGCCCTTTAAATTTTTAATGACTTGTCCCTCTTCAAAAAAAAGGTATTATTTTGTCCAGATTCACTGCAGGACAATTGATCTGCGGAAATATTGGTTTTTACAGTGTCTGCCTGGAAGTTAGTGTTACAAACTAAAATGCAGGTTATAATGCATGCAAGAAATGAAGTAATAAGCAGCAGGGTGTATTAGGATGAGTGAAATAGATAATACATTTCTGTTGCTGCTGTATATTGAGCTCATAAAACAGAAATGTTTAATCAAAAACTGCATGGAAGAGTCAATGCATTCCCCCTAGTCTCAGAGACAGTCTTTTGATGCTGAAACAGACTTTCTTTCTTTCTTTTTATTTCTTTCTCCATCAATCCCTCCTCACTCCTACTCTCTCCCACACTCCCTCCGTCCCTCACCATGCTGCCGTCGAATTAGAAGAAAGTATGTCAGTTTGAAGGCGGGAGGGAGAAGTGAAGTAAAGAAGACATCAGAAAGAATTCATTCAGCAAGCGAGTTTCTCAGCTAGAAACACGGGGCTGAGTCGGCACCGCCTCGTGAGTCTTCAGTGCTCTGGAGCGGTCTTTTCGGGTAAGCCATTGTGGTTAAAAGTTGCCTGGGTCTGTCCGGTTAATACACCCAGAAAAATGCTTTGATTAGGGGCCTGCCACTCATTTCCAAACAACTTGACCATGTCATCTAACCGTGTTTAGGTTTTAAACTAAATATATATTGCATGATGAGATGGCCGACTCAAAGCTGCTGTTGCTATG
The DNA here is from genome assembly GCA_903066815.1 of Brachyrhaphis roseni. Lineage (NCBI taxonomy): Eukaryota > Metazoa > Chordata > Actinopteri > Cyprinodontiformes > Poeciliidae > Brachyrhaphis > Brachyrhaphis roseni. Next base: position 45,857 of record CAEFZY010031400.1, read on the forward strand.
CGACTGGCCAGAGTGCAGCACAGCTACTTTAAATCTTAAAATTTTGTTGTGGGAAACCAGATAACTTTTACATGCATGCTAAAAATTCAAAACATCTGAATGTTGTGCTGTGGGGAAATTTCCTCAATAAACTGTGCTGTGAAAAAAGTTTTTCCCGTTATCCTGAGTTTGGCCAGACATTCTCACCGTAGAGATCAGAATTTATGGTTACATCAATTACAGCTGACCACCATAATACTAGCAAAGGGATACATTGTTTTCAGATCTAGACAGAATATTGTTGGCTGGTAGCAAAAGGTTCAGCTTGCCTGGTAGTCTGTCTAATGTGCCATACTCATTGCATTTCCAGACAAATAATTACATTCAGTTGTTTTGGCATACAGCTGAAACGTCACATACATTTCAGAGTCCAAATCTTTCCTGACCAAACAGTACCACAAAGGCCAATGTATAAAACATTTCTCTATCCTTTGTTCGGTGTTATTTGCCACATTACCAGCTGCTGCTGTGACCTCATTTTTTTCCTCTCTGGTGCTGAAAATTTGATAGAATCTGTCTAATTCCTGGCAAGCAATAAAAAGTAACAAACCAATAACCACAGAGCTTCAGAGCACCTCATGTGCCTGGCTTTGCTCTCCCTCAGCTCATACAGGCTCTCCTGAAAATCAGCAAACCTTTTGAGGCTTAATCCCAAAATGAAGTCTGCCGTTTCTGTAATTTTTCAGCAACACATCCCTGTGCTTACATAGCTTTTGAAGCAATTGTAGAACTATCAGAGGGTGTCTAATGATGTCTCAAGTGCTTTGACTCATCCTTAGAGTTTTTTTTAAAGCATCAAGATCAATAAAATCAGAGTGAATGATGGGAGACAAAGATCTTATAAAACAAACAATTTCTTTTGTCTGGATGACCTTTGGTTGACTTAGTTTATTGCCCCTCCCGAGTGTTTTTTTATTAGTGCCATGGCATCTCTCTCGCTAGGGGTCATCAATCACAACATCCAAGGCAGCTTCTCCACAACCACCATGCCCTGGAGGAATAGTCTCTGTAAACTGCTTGGATGAACTGACTTCCTTCATTTATCTGTAGGCAGGTTTTCACAAACTCTTGAGGGGATCCATCTTTACCAACACAGCAAAAACAACTGACAAAGAAGAAGAGTAGGAGTGGGTTTTTTTATCCTCTCAGTGTGCCAGATGATCTGGGGACATCATGTAATTTATTAGAGACAATTTGACAGTGTTGTAAATCTCAACATTGGATAATTTCCAGCAAGAACAGTTTGTACTGGAAGAAATTTGGAAAGAGAAAAAAATATTGTCTGAATTTGCTTTGATAAACCTTTAAAATCCTTCAACATCCTTCTGAAAATGTGTTAATATTCCTAAAACAGTTCTTCATTTTGTCATTAGATAGCTACAAAAAAAAAAAAATGCTTTTTAGGTAGTGCATAATTGTGAAGTAGAAAAAGGATGTAAAAAAAAAAGTAGCCTGCATTAGTATCCAGTGCCATGTTAGCTAATTAGTAAATGTGTGTAATTTAATTACGCTAGTGTGTTTAAAATGAAGAAGCACAACAGACAAGTCAGAGGTAGAGCTGGGGAGAAGCAAGGTTATAAAACATTATTTGCATGTAGGCAAAACAATTTTTGTCTACATGAAAAACACTTTGTGCACAGAAAACCAAGACTGCATATCCAGCATCATCAAGACCTAAATCCTAATGAAATTCTGAAAAATGCTGTTCGGTCCCTCTCCAACTGCTGGATGTTGAAAGCTGGTCGTGACACTCCCCAAAAGACTCCCACCTTTAACTGCAGTGAAGGGCTATTCTACAGTAAATTACCTTTTATATAAATCGTACTCGGGTTCAGTTGGTAAAAGCACTTTTCCAAGGCTATTCAATTGAAAGATGTCTTTCTCCAAATTAATCCAACCATTCTGATTTTTCTGTGTCTGACCTCTTGTTCTGTTTTGAATTCCTTCAATACTGGTTATTTGCTTGAACATGCTCCCACACAACTGCTGAGCAAAGAATTTGCTCATCTTTACTTTCATGATAAACGGTGTTGTACATCATCAGGCTGGAACCTTGAATATACATTACAAACTCCTGAGATTTAGAAATTTATCAAGAAATAGCTGCATGGAACTCATGCTGTAGAAAGCCAGGGTGGGGTCGAAGTGAAAGGGTCAGCATTTTCCAATATCCCTTGGCATAAATATTGTTAAAAAAAAAAAAGATACATCTTCCACATTGCCTGTGGGGCTGTGGCCACGAGTCACTCAAGAGGCATACATTGAATTCATTCGAATTAGTTCAAATTCAATTGACTTCCACTCAATTTTCCCAGTGGTTTTGCAGTTCTAGCTTGACAATATGACGGTCCGTTTTGACAATTTGTTAAAAAACAGAGGCAGTTTACAGATGCATACATGCATGTTGCAAGATATTTTTGTTGTGGTTTATTTTATAGTCTGTACATGTGTGCAGTTGTCAATAGATGCAATCAAAAATAGCTTGGTGTTAGTCCCCTTGGTGGCCCTGACCTCCTTTGAATGGCCTAATTATAACCATTAGCTTTAAAACTGAATATTTTCTTTTGTAAATAGACCTTACTCTCTGTAGTGGCAGCATGGTGTTTGTGCCATTTCCTTCCTTCTTCACTTTGCACCAGCAAGCTTCATTTTCCCAGCAGGTTTCCTAAAATATATAGCTTTACACCGAAGAGATTTAGTAAACTACATTTTTTACTTTGATTGCTGCCAGCCTACAGCATACAATGGCTGAGTCAAAATAAATTTGATATGGAAAAAGGAAGATGTGCACATCAAATTTCATAGGGAATGTATATTCTGAAGCCCAGAAGGAAAGACGCATTGTAAAACTTTAATAAGGCTATAATAAAAAAAATACATATATATATATATATATATATATATACTAATAAACAGACAATTTTGTATCAGTAGAGGATTTACAGACTCTTGGTTGGCTCTTGTAAAGCGAAGCATGCTGTGAAACCTGAATATTAATTAGTAGAAAATGCAACTGTCATCTATCAGTTTTCAAAAAGTGTAAGGACTAAGCACAAAAATAGCTAAAACAAATTGTACAATGTTTGCAGTAGAAGCAACTTTACTAAGTTACTTCCCCTTGGACAGTTGAATTATTTCTTGTTCATTGACACATCTAGTGCAACTCTGCATTGATTTGCCTTTTATTTATCATTTGCAGCAAATAAGTGAAACATAAAACGTTCATATTCTAACAGTCAATAATAACCTCCATATTTTCTTTTTCTTTTCCAGAATTTATTTCACCATGGAACTACTGTCGCCTTACACACAGTCCCTCCGGTTTACATTCATGAACCTTTTCTTATTCACATCAAATATCTTTCAAATGGGATTTGCCAAGTTCACCAAAGTAAAGTGTCTTGAACTGTCACTGAGATGATTTGTTAGATACCAACTATACTTTAGTTGTGTTGATTACAGATTCCGTAAACATTTTTTTTTGCGAGGATTCCTTTAACTTACACAGTCTGGCATTGTATTGTCTTTTGATAAAGTATAGGCAGATAATTAATGGCGTCTCATGCATGCTCGCAATACCAAATGCACAGGTACAATGTATATCATTTATTTCATGGTATAACATGGTACTCTATTGAAAAAAGGAGAAACATACAGATATACAGTATAAATCTAAGCCTACATACAGTTTGTGGCAGCACAGAACATTTCACATTCCATTATGGGACCAAGGCCATACAACAACTTGAAGTGTTTGATGGCTGTTGTTTTTTTTTTGCTTTTTTTTTGTTGCTTTTTTATTGTTTTTTTTTATATATATATTATTATTGTAGGCTCACGTGGCAGAGTAATCTAAAATGAGCAGTTGGCAGCTGTTGTCAGAGAGATTGCTAAAAAGATCTTCTGGAAGTCGCTCCCAGTTAAGAGATGCTGCATGCATAATAAACAAGTTTCTAGAGTAGAGTTTATAAAGTCACAATTTCACTTTGTATTTTGATAAATTTAGAACTCGTACAATAACTCATTTTTAAATCTCAACACACAACCCAAAAGCAGTAGTTTAAATTGAAGAAGCCTTTCTGCCTGGAAGATCATATTTTTCTACATGGACAGCAAAATTGTTTAGCTTTGTTTTTCCAGAATGAAGACTGAAATGTCTTTGGACTAATTAATTCTAGGAATTACACAACCTTGAAATAAAAAGGGATTTGTGCCATAAAACAGTCAATCTTCTTTTTCTGTGTGTTCGCACAGTAAGCATCAAATTTAAGAGGTAGCCGGATCTCATACAAAGTCAACTGTTTATGATTCTCAAATAAATGGGACTCTATTGGAATGCAATCTGGTAACTTGAGAAGCAGAGCTTTTGTGAGATTCCTTGAGGTCTCAAAATGTTCTTAAAAGTTTTGTCTGTTCAAATTGATGCAAAAAATTAAAAACTCCTTTTGAACTGTCAAAACACACACTTTTGACTAATTGCTTCATTGGTATGTATTCTTTCTATACCCCCTCTACACAGTAGAAAATGCAACTCTTATACAGTCATTTAGGGCCCAGAAATCAAATTGCATTTGTGCTGTGACAATCCAAGTACTATACATTCAGTTGTTTGTCATATTCTAGACTGTACATGTTACAATTATTTTTTCTTTGTGCCCAGACTCATTGTTCTCAAGTATTTCTGTGTTTTTTTTCCATCAACACGTATTCTCGTACATGCACAAAGCGAATGTATTAACAGGAATGCTGTGAAAGTGCACAACCATGTTGTAACTGATTGCTTTGCGACCCTCTGTGGAATCTTACACAGTTGGTCAGAAAGAATCAAGACAGGGGAGCCATTTTTAGCCACAAAACTATTACAAGTTGACATTTTGTCCAGAGCTCAGCAAGCAGCGCAGAAAACAAATGTCATACAGAAACTTTTCGAACTTGACATTTTCGTGTCCATTTTTCTCACATGCAAAACTATTTCCTGTCCTCATTTTTACTAATCACTTGCAATGTCAGAAGGGGTGGGTTACATTCTAATGGAGAAATGATGACCATGGCTCATTATCCTCTCCCTGAAGAATGGATCTGATACATTCAATGCTAGTATGTGCTTAAGTTACCCGACAGACTGGTTATCACGGGCGATCTTCATGTTCTGTGAAATCCATTGGCGTCACTTAGCAATAGAAATGCAAAGCTTGCTTTTCAGTACATACAGTAACTGGAGTGGAACTTCAGCATGGTCGGCTGATACAGTGGCATGCCACACCTCCTGGTAAAGATGTGTGCAATCTTTTTTGCAGTTTCCTAACGTTATAGTAATAACTTTACAAAAATCCAACCTTTAACTAGAGTACATTTACAGAGTGTGCAAATCCGGTCGTTTTGGCTGTGCCATTTCTTACAGACCATGTCTTTATATGTACTTGCAAAGTCGATGTCTTGTACCAGATTCATATAAGTAGATGGTAATGAAATGGTTTGTTTACATGTCCTAAAAAGTAAAAGAATAGGACAGAATAGAGGCTTCAAAAAGTGAATAGACTTAAATACTTTGTTCTACATGTAGAGTTAGGTAAGAATGTTTGGGACTTTCAGTGGATCTGTGAGCTATGGTCCAATTAAATCATAATTCCACAATAAACACACATATATGAGCCCCATATTATGAATAACTGCGTCTTTCATTCCAAGTCAATCCGCCGAGATCACAGGAAGATCACAGGAACTGTGTGCTTTCAGAGCGTTCAGCTGGGCTGGTGGAACTAAAGAGGCGTGGCTTCATATGGCACCCGCAGCATTCATTTAAGTGTGTTAGGATTTTCATGGAGACTGTTCTAATGAGTGCTAAGACACGCCTTACTCCATATATTATCTGTATCAAATTCTGCACAGTGTTCGTACATAACACAAACGCTAAGAAATCTTGTGGTTCCTCTGCTCCGTATGCACTAACAGACAGGAAACTGGCCAAAGATGCTTGTACAGTGTTAAAATTAGCGGTAACAAGAAGTGTAGCAACTGATTTTGGTAAAAAGAACAAAAAAACTATTTAGAACTCCACAGATGTACTCAAATGTACTCATTTTAAAGGCTGCATTTTTTTCCAAGTTTTACTGTGAAATGTTGATACGACAACAAAATATGCATTTATTTTTAAGTGGTTTCAAAGATGTTTACAGAGCTTTCAGTATTTGTGAAGGATGCTCTAAGTTAGGAATGTATTCCTAGTGCTTACACATGCTCCAAAATGGATAAGATGCATGACCTGTGACATTAATCCCCATCTCTCCCCATGAAATAATCTGACTATTGGGAGTCAGTGACAATCACAAAATTATTATTTTCATTTTTGGGTTGAACACAGTGTATGTATAGACATATATACACACCTATGTACAAAAAAATTAAGTAATTCCACCATACTGTCACAATAAAAGAACTGTTCTTCAATAAAACAACGTAGGTTAGGAAATCAAATAAATACCTGAAGACAAGGAGTACAAAAATATCATAATGTTTTATGGGTTAAACAGTAACTATTTTGCCCAATAGGGCCATTGGCAATTGTTTTAAATAGGAAAATAAAAAGCGCTTTGCGAAGAAGTATTGAAAATCTGAGTGCAATTTTGTCATGCAGTCACAAAGTTTTGCTGTGAAATTGGAAAAAACGGCAGTTTTATTCATAAATTGTGCTTATTTTCTTTTTTTTTTGTCCCCAACAAACTCAAAAATTGAGAACCTGAGACAAAAATCATCCTGAAGAAAGGATTAAAATTATTTTGCTTACCAGATCACCGTATAATAACTTGTAGACAAGAATATTATAAAAACTATAAATACACGTTATTCTGTTTCTGTAAGAGTTTTGCCGGTTCAACAATGCCTAAGTACATTAAAAATGCATAGCACACCACTTTTAATGGATTTATTGTAGATATTGCCTGCACCCGATCAACTTTTAGTTAAAAAATCTTGACTTAACTGCTTCTGCATTGATTTTTAAAATAATATATATTTTTAAAAGTTGCTGGCTTTGTATTTTGCTATTTACACGTTATCCATAAGGGTGAAGATTGGGGGAAAAAAACTGTCACAAATCCAAATTACAGTACATACTTTTAAAAATAAAAAGACCTCAGCGCTCGGGATTCAAAGACTCCAAATATATATATATATATATATAAAAAAAACTATTGTAATGAGAACTTGGTCCAAAACATAGTCTTTGTTAGATCAGTTTTCTCTTTTATCTTGCTGTGTTGCAGTCTTTGACTCGATAGATTCCATCACGTATAAAAGCAAGAGAGAAAAAACGAAATGAACGAATGAAATGAAAGTCAAAGTCAAACAACGACAAACACCAAAAAACAGATCTGATCAGACATAGTAGAGCCAGTAGATGAGGTTGAACAGCGAGAAAACGGACGGGAAGATGATGCGAGACCAGCGGTCAATGGCGTTCACGTCCGTCAGGTCGGGGATTTTAATTTTGAGCTGGGAGGACCGCCTCCGTAGTCGGCTCCGCTTCATCTGGGCAGAGCGGTCCAGAGAGTGGCGGCTGGTGGAGCGTGGCCCTACCCCACCGCTTTGCTTGCGGTATTGGATGTTTGACGACGCCGTGCTGTCCAACTGTACCATGGACTGAGAGTTTCTAATGTCTGCCACGCTGGTGGTGATCTCACCTCCTGCAACTTCGTTGTGGATCTCTAAGGTTGTCAGCAGGATATTTCCGTGACCATGCGGTTCCGCCTGAATGGATAAAGAAGAGACAAAATGTTAGAATAATGGATAGAAATACTTAAACTTTTAGAGTGTTATTGATTTGTTAACCTGGTGGAGTCCAACAAACACTTGAGAAGGCTTGACATGCTGAGAATGACGACTCAGCTCACTCAGTTATCCTATACTTCAGTGGTAAACTCCACTAAATACCTCAGTGAACACAGTCATAGGTCTATTCCAGATCCACAAAGCACTTATAGACCAGATAAGCATACTCCCATAACCCCTTCAGCCAGTAAAGACCTGGCCCACTGTTTCATGGCCACATTGTTGTTTCCAATAAGACACATTTAATGTCTCAAGTCACACTTGGGTCAGTTGCAAAAACCAATACAAACTTGACTAGGATTCATGCTCTGAAGAAGTGAGACTGGGATCGAATACTGAGTTTCACAAGAAGTTGTTCTTGATTTCAGTGCTTTTTTTTCAATGCCACACTAGCTGTTCTAGTTTGAATTTCAACAGATCATAATTAGCCACACCCACAGTCAATAGCTGAGAAAGCTATTTGTCTCAAGCTTGCATCGTACACTGAGTCAGATCCAGGTTGGATCACATTCACACCATAAGCAACTACTCTTGAGTTTATGTGGAATCAAAACCGTCTTGGACTGATGTGATTTCTTCTTTTACATTTACAGAAAAAAATGTAGCAAGGGGTAAATCGAACCAGAGTTTATCTTAAACGGACTAAACACCTTAGCTGTGTAAACATCATAGCATAGTGAAGACTCTAGCCACACTATTTGGTCTACTTTATTAGCAAACCAACACATTTCAGCTTTTAGAAATCATCAGGGACTTTGGGACCACAAGCAGAAATGCATTGATATACTATTAAAGTTAAAGTTAAAACTCAAACAACTAAGACACTGAACTAAAGCAGTTCTTCTGAAGCAATTGTTGCTTGTATTTTTAGCACAAGCAGCAATTAGTTTCCTCTCAGTCATAAACCTTTTGAGATAGTTCTTAAAGTTTAAATGAAAGAGTCAGGCTAAAGCAAAACAGATGTGGAAATAAAATATGTAAATAATTCCACTCTGGTGATTGTAGCTACACTGTGCATGCACAAAGTAGGCCACATCATGGTTATAAACTCCAGGCATTTCTGCTTGACACAAGAAAAAGTTAAAATACCCATGTTAGAGTCGACAGGATGATACCAATATGGAGAAAAGAGAGGCAAAAATGATTCAGTGGGGGCCTGATTTACCAGAGTCTTAATGATACTCGCTGCAGATAACAAAATCAGTTTCCCTTTGGAGCTTGTTGTGCAGGTATGCTATGCTATTTATAGAAAACTTAAGGGAATGATAAATAACTCTTATTTGGCTTGTTAACTTACAAATCTACCCAAGTGAACATAAACTCCTGTGATGCTCCAAAAGCAATTACTGTTTTGTAATTCTCTCAATTTGCCTAAAGCCATTAGAAAATTGGCGAATATCCACTGAAACTTTCTATGAGAATTTCTGAATATGAAGGTAAAACCAAAGAGGATTCAAATTTTCATCATATCATTAAATAAGACTATAAATGGCTAACCTGTCATCTGGTGCTAAAGTAACAGTGTTTCCTGTCAAAACAAGAAACTGGGATGAATGGGGCCATAAGAACAATGTAATGGTATCAGTCCCTATGTATAGAGTCACATCAAGTAAAAAAGAAAAATTAATTAAATATTCAGTCCCCCTCCTAAACAGGTTTACATACATATCTTTTCTTTTGAAAGTATGTGATTTAAAGCAATATACACATCAAATGTAACATTTTTTTACTCATTTTACAAACATATTAACAAGAATTTGTATTCTGAGAAAAAAATTAGGACGCTTTTTTTCAAGGAAAGCAACATTTTCTCTGCAAATACAGCAAAAAAAAAAATAGTCCCGTTTCTGCATAAGGTCTGTGGTACACTTTACTGCCACCTTGTGGTAGTGTTGCAAATACATTATGGTCAAGTTAAATGCCAATTTAATAAACTCTTTTGATTTGTTTCCTTCATGGGCTCTCTTAAAAACTAAAAAAATACTTTCCATCCCTTTTGATATTGATAAAATATAAGTTTCTAGCCAGGATAATTTTTATGTTACCATTAAGAAACAAACTTTGCCTGTTACCAGCGCACTCTTAATAACTGCAAGGTATCCATCTTGTGGACTAACATCAGTAATTTCTTGATTCCTACAATTCCAGCCTATAAATCCATTCAAAACACAAAAAAATACAACACGATACATCATAATCCATGCCTATGATGGGCGTTCCACAAAACAGATCAACAGAAATGAAAAGTGCAAATTCAGGTCTTCATGCAAATGTAGCAACTGGTGAAGTCCCACATTTCCATTAAAGTAAAAAGAAAAGAAAGTTTTCCAGTTGTTTAAAACAGCTAGCGTGCTTCGCAATTTATGTAACAACTATTCGGCATTATTGTAGTTTATTTTATTAGACAGTGTTTAACATTTTTCATTAAACGCTATTAGGTGTGAGTTTTTTTTATTATTATTTGTAGTCCAAACTTTTGCTTTGATAAGACAATAAAAATTTATTTCACTTAAAGTTGACATCCTCAATCTCATGTTGGCCTAATATTGACAGAGGATTGCATTTATTAAAAAGAACACATCTGCTAAATATGGTTTATTTCTTTATCAAAAGGACCATGCCATGTATATACTATGCAATCTGAGAGCATAAAGCTAAATAAAAACTTTTAAGGGAGCATTTTAAAAGTTTAAACACATTTATTTCTTATACATTTCATCCATATTACATAGTAAATGTTTCCCAAAAATGAAAAGAACATTTGTTTGTTAAATTTGGTTCTTAAGTTACACAAATACAAAGACCAAGCAAGTCTAAAAACTTCCTTCATGTTTATACCTCCAAAGCAACATCTTCTAAAGTACTTTCTTGAGGAAAAACAAACTCCTGTACAAGATAATATTAAGAAAATTAATCTGGGACTGCCACCACCCCATAAGGATGCTATGGGGTCTTGCCGTGTCTCTTATTGTGCATATAGATCATTACCAAGAAAATCATCAGTAATTTCAAGTGTAAACAATTGCTTGATGAGGGACCTCTGCAGTGACTACCTACTGGAAGTCAGACTGATTCACCATATCCTTACATGCGCTGTGATAGAAATGACTTTCACTGATGAGTTCAATGAGAAAGCCTATACAAACAGCATGCATTAACGGCATCGGACACACCAGTTCCCACAATGTAAGCATGAGCATCACTTCAGAGAATGTCATGGAGATGTCTATTGTTGCTTTCTTTTCTTCACATGGATATAGAGATATTTTGCACAGAGGCAAAAGACGGATATTAACCACATCCATGTTGGCTGATGGGCGATGGCGGAGTTGACTTGAGGATATTGAAGAGCCTCATTTAAAGAAAATCAAGAATAACTCACCGAGCGTGAGTGGCGAAGACCTTTAACCTGATTGGACCGTTTTAGGGACGCGGTCCTACTACCTGCCTCCTGAGGAGATGAAAATATTCAGCCACATCTGGGGACAAATGCCTGGAAATTGACTTTGCATGTGTCTTCGTTGGGTTTTTTTAATGAACACCAAGGATACTCAGCGATAATGAAATACAGTTTAAATAATCAGGATGTTAGTTTTTGCAGCTGATTGCTATATTTATGCATCTCTTTTCAATGTCGGTTATGGAAATTTCGAGGAACTTAAATGTCACTACCAAAATTATCCCCAGTGAGCCGTTTCTAGTGCGTAAATGCATAACTTTTTTTAATGTTTACCCTCTGTGCCCAGTAACATAAAGTGTGTCACGGTTTGGACCAAACTTACCCTTGCTGCGTCATACTTGGCCGCTCGCTCATTGTTGGCCTTCTCTGCTTTCTCCGCCAACTTCTTCTGCATCTGAGGGCCCCTCCCAAAGAAGATGTAGTTGACAAAGGCGTACTCAAGAAGGGCCAGGAAGACCATGACAAAGCAGCCCATTAGGTACATGTCGATGGCCTTGACATATGGGATCTTGGGTAGCGTCTCCCTCAGGTGTGTGTTGATGGTGGTCATGGTCAGCACCGTGGTGATTCCTATGGTAAACAGGGAAGAAATTAATTTTCCCCCCAAAAAAAAAACAAATTAATTGATACTGAGCTAAAACAACTTCAAATCTGAATATTAAATCTGTAATAATGAGGTTCCCAGACATCCTTTAGAAAAAAAAAAAAAAAAATCATACTTTTTCAACCTTAACCATGAATTTATGTAAGATATTTCCACCATTGGTAGCCAGAAAAAGAAGGGACGGAAATAACGAAGGAAGGACAGATCCAGAAAAGGTACTTTACAGAGAAAGGAAAATGAAAATATTACAAAAAGAAGGAAAAAAGACGTAATAGACGAGGAAAGAAGAGACAAACGAGGGATGGAAGGAAATAAATGTTGCAGAAAATATAAATATTCTCAATAGTCTTTTTTCATTCTTACCTAGACCAGAAAATGACTGAAATCAGATTTCCTACCTTTCCAAACTATATAGGAAAAGTACAAACAGCAGGCAAGATAACACCACCTTTCTACTATTTCAACTAAAAACAATTTGCTAAGCGCTTTCATCTTTGATCTTAAGCCGCTTGCATAAACACAATGAAGGTGGGTGCTTCACTTTGGCTTCATTGAAATTCAAAGGTCTCCCTCAAAAACATCCCACTGCCCCTCGGTCATCCAGCAGAAATAACTCATTAAAATAGTGCTGCCTGTCTCTACCTCCAAGCTCCTGCTAACCTTACCCTGTCAGGCTACAAAATGGCTCTCCACATATGTAGCACCGTCACACGTGGCGAGTTTGCATGATAGGAGAAGATGCCTAAAAGTACATTGTCTCACACAAATGTCAACATTGTTCTACCCAATGAAAGTATCTTCCCTATTGCAAATATAAGACAACCACATCTCCTCTACTTCATTTACTGATATCAAACATAAATGGAGTCTATCAGCAGCGCCTCTGCCTGTACAACACACACAGACATCACTTTATGTGTTTGGGTGTCATAAAGTACAGAGAGGAGACAGGGAACAGTCAGGGGGTTGGGAGGAATGAGCAAGATAGCTAAGGTCAATGGAGCTCTTAGTGAGATTTATTGGCACATTACAAGGTTAGCACCACACGCGCACACATATGTGTTAGTACGAGTGTGAGCGTACACATGCTTCATGTCTAAGGCACAATTGGACGGTGCCCTTTTTGTGCTTAACAACAGCCTTGTTCTTTATAGGTGTTCCCAATGCTGGGCCATTACTCTCTGTCCTTCGCTCCCTCCCTCTTTTCTTCTTGTTGCTGCCTCCCTCAGTCTCCAATCGGACAATTTAATCAAGGGACCGAGAGCCGGTGGGCCGAGCTGCTTTTCCATCACACCGCTGCCCTGTCCGTGAAAGAATTACGACTTCACAGCTCTTCTTTTTCCATCTTTGGTCTTGTTCCCCTCATCGGCCATTTTTCTCTTCATTCCCCTCCGGATCTGCCCATCACTTAGTGGTGGATGTCCTCACATGTCCCCAAATCTCCTCTTCTTCTTTAACTGCTTGAACAAAGGCACTCAGCAATCAAATTTCCTCTAATCACAGACCAGTGTACCATTAGCAGCACATCCCGACACTATACAGAGGAAGTTTCATGTTGCATGCAATAAAGCAAGTAAATTGAAAACACTGGTTACTCGGACACTTGAATTCACCACTTGCAGACAGAGTAGCTGGAAAAAAAACAATTCTGCACATGCTTAATGCCAGCTGTTGTCACCAAGGGTGACACAACAAGTTATAAAGTTTGAGGTGGTCCCCCTTCAAACAATTCAATTGTTTGCCTGCTGCCTGCTCGAATTGATTTTCCCTCCAATCATCACTCTGCTCTTACCAGGAGGTTGGCAGACTTGAAGGAAGAGTCCACACTGGACACACATACACATTCTTTTTTTACAATCAAGGTACATACTGGAAGCTCACAATAATCCATCTAAGGACTGAGTGGAACTCCGGATCTCTCTCAGTTGTCAGGCCTTTAATCGGATATTGCTAGTATCCATTCGTTCGCCAAATCAGACACTCCAAGGCAGACGATAATGACCGGATATCACATGCATACTTTAACAAAGTGAAGAGAGAAACAAACACTCACTTTCAGATAGCAAACAGCGCTAGGAAAGATATATGAAAAGGCATCGCATCAGGGGGGTAATGGATAGCACCATGCTTTACAAAAAGCGATATGATGTGTTAAGGGCATTACTGCTTCATTATCTATCCATATTCATGTGATTGAAGATCCAAAGGAGCAACAGTTTACATAGCTGGCTTGCACTATTTATGTCCAGAGGTCAAGGTTTATTACATGACCTCCTGCTGACCAAAAACAAGACATGACAAACCAATGTCATCAATCCAAGCATGGTTGTTCAGTTCATCATCTAAGGTTAAACTGCTATATCGTTTCTCACTTATGACATTAAGTGATTCTTCTTGCCTTGCATGAAGATGAGTCACTGTTTGAGGTTTGGAGGAATCTTCAGTGTAGAAATATCAAGTTCAGGTTTGAGCTGCATAAATATTACAGATTTTCAACTACTGTGAATGATAACTTCAGTATTAATCTCTTTAAGCTTATAAAAAAACAAATGTTTGCTTGATGAACTTCTTGAAAAGAAAGCTGGAGATCTTTGGAGAGTAAATCAATATCTTTAATGTTGACAGTGGTGTTTTGTTTTTTTTCTATGGATGATTTGTAAGCTCACAAAGATGTCATCCCACCTGTGGATTGCTAATTATGCTATAGTCACTATCTGATTTGAATTCACCTCTGTTTTTCTGGAGGTGAAGTTTGTAATCTGGACTGTATTTTATCACCTCCAATTGGACCTAACACTTGGTATTTGGGCCACCTGAGACAAAGAATTGTGAAAAACAAAATATGTAAACTGGTCAAATTAGCCCTGAGTTATGCTACACTGATAGGGGTGGATAGTAATTAAAATCAGTGAATTTTTACAGGTAAAAGCATCCTCTTTTGAGATGGTGGTGAGTGACTATGGGTTTTTTTAGTGACAACAAGAAACTACAGGCACAAATTGTGACCTAGTTTGCTGCTGTCACTCCACAAAAAGAAGAACCAAAATAGCATTTCTTCAAAACAGAATAACAAGTTTAACCCTATAAGCTCATCACGAGGTAGGACTTTTTTATTTACTCATTCATGAAAGGATACACTCAAAAGCACATCACTTTCAGGAGGGATCGACAAGACGGAACTTTGTAGTTTGAGAAAGTAAATTGACTTCTTACCAAGAGCCACCCTGGCTGCAGATGCATCATAGTTTATCCAGAAGGATACCCAGGATAGGATGGTGATCAGGATTGATGGCATGTACGTCTGCAAAATGAAGTAGCCGATGTTCCTCTTCAGCTTGAAGCTCAAAGACAGTCGAGGATAGGCACCTGAAACAGGGGAGAAAAGAGAGAGAAAAAAAGTACGGCATCTGAAATATTTAGTCAAGAAATAAAATGTATAAAATAGCCTGAAGATTGTCTGAGAATGAAGCTAATTCAGAAAGCATCACAAAAATCATAGGCTTACCCTGAAAACATCAAACTTTGATAGTTTGAGCAGCAAGCAGGGACCCCTTATGTTTTTGTTTCAGTTTCCATGGCAACACAGGCAGCATTGGCTGAATTTATCACCATGGTAACAAGTATCCCCTTCAAAGCACCAACACACATCAGCTCTTCCTCACACAAGCCACACACAAACACAAAAACACTCATTTGCAACCCTGTTTTGTGATGTGTCACTATATTCATATTTTGTGGTAAATAAACATGGAACCACATTTTGACTTTTCAAGGAATCATCCACAAAACCTCTGAAAGAGTTTCCTACCATTGTTGTCATCCATTGAATTCAAATGTGAGCAGTGTTTATGCATGTGTGCGCATGAAATGTTAACATAAAAGATATGCGATTCCTCAGCAATCTCGTGGCATTGTATGTCTAGATGGGCTATGAATCGTTACTCCCACTATTCTTAGCCGTTTTTCCATTTTGGTTTCATATCGCAGGAGAAGTGGGACCCATTATGGAGTAATTTCTGCTCTCTGGGTTTTCAGCCAAAGCTACTTGTGGTGAGCGTGGGTCCACCAACTGCACACTTGTGTGTATGGCTGGAAAAAGAGAGAGCCACTCGGAAAATAGAACAAAAAAAAAAAACAAAAAAACGATCCACTCTCATCTCATTACGATTCAGCGCCTGGTGTGTGCAATAAAATTACAGTGCAATAAAAATGACCTGATGTGATTTTAAAAAGAGGCCATGAATCAAAAGTTAGCCACTGTAGCTTCTTGTGTCAGAGTTCAGACTTAAGATGTGACAGAGACGGATAACGTCTGGCTTTATAAGTGAGCAGGAATCATAGAAATTAGGTAAGACATTTAAATTGTCATGGACAAGCCAGAGTTTTTTACAAGTTATTTTTTTAACATTCAATCAAATACAAGTCTTTAAGGAGCAGGCCCATAGAAAACATGCAAACCATGTAATAATAATCTGGAATCATCTTCATGCTGTTTTGTAATTTTTTTCAGAATAAAACTACCACTGCAACATTCTCTTGCCTGTATCCTGTCTCTGGCTTGGCCCATGGAAACAAGCAACTATGATGCAATCACTGATGTTCACTCACTCTCTTACTGCTTCAAAATTTGCCACAGCTATATTGAAAATATTATAGAAGTCTGACATTTTCTATAGACAGTTTGCTGTTCCTCTCCAGCTTCTAAAGCTTCCATGTTTATTTCAGTAAAAATCCAGTAATCTGATTGACAAGAACAACACCTCATAAACTATAAATACTCAAACAATATTTATCCTTTTAGACAATCCTGTTATTTTTAGCTCCTAAATAACAGCTCTGACAGCTTGAAAAGAACTAAACACATCATTTACATATATTATAGTGTGAAAATAAAAAAAGAACAGCCACACTTCTTCTTCTTCTTCTTCTTTAAAAAGCTCGGTTTACCCTTCCAGTGATTCAGCTCTTCTGGACTACATCTGACTGGAAGAGAAGCCAAGGTGGCTTTAGAAAAGAGGAGGCCGAGGTACACTGGCATGTAGGTGTGTTACAGTTCTGCCTATAACGGCTACACCAAACAACATCCGTGAGTGGGAGGAACACCGTGTGTGAGGCTGAGAAAGAGAGGGAAGAAGAGAAGGAAAAAAAGTGAAGTTGAGCTGCTGCTGATGATGATGTCTGTGGATGGATTGGAGACGAGAGAGCTGCAGGATCAAAGGTGCTTTTTGTCACTGAATGCCGAGGTAGTCAGTGTTACAAACTATAAAAAAAACTACACTGTATTCACCAGCAGTGAATTCCTTTTTGGATTAAAATGTGTGGCTAAAGTTTAAACAACTTATACTTATAATAATAAATATATTATTTAGACTCATTATATAGAGTGACATATTTCAAGTTTTTGTTACTAGTAATTTGAATGATTATACCTTAATGAAAAGTCTAAATTCAGAGTTTCAGAAAACTTGACTATGGTGAAAAGTTAAGATGTGTCTAAACATATTAATTGAAAGTTGAGTGGAAGGAAAACATGACTCAACAATGCAGATGAGGGTTGCTGTCAAACCAACCTGGGCTTCCATGTTACCTCAGTAGAACCACAGGCTGATCACCACATGTGCACCTTTGTTCCCCACTTCTTCCTTCCTCTCAATTTTCCTATAATATGATAGCACGATTTAGAAATGGCCTTTTCGTGCTTTGCAGTTACATAAAAGCCCTGAGCCATGATCATAAAATAAGAAAAAAAAATGCTGAATTTAGTAACATCCTATGTTCATGAATTTGAAGTACTACTTGGATCTTTTGTGTTATTATTGGGGTGTTTCACGTCTGATAAAACAAAAGAATTTGCAAGAATATTTCCTGCTCACGGTTTCAAATGATGCAAAAATGATCAAAAATGGATATTAAATATTTAAAGCTCTTCTAGCTGTCTAAACAGAAACAGATTACGGTTATAAATCTGATCATATCTGTGACATGCGAAGCTTAAATATGCAGTTAAATGTCACCCGTGCATTTTGCATGTGGCCACGCAGGCCACGTGTACACACACAGAAGTCAGTTTATGCAGAATAATTGATGCTGCGTGCCTCATTGCACGTAAATATGAGATACCCTGAATCCTGGTCTGTTATTTTTCTTGTCAGAGAGCAGGATAATTGGCATCAGAGCACACGTTTTTCAAGTTGGAGGCAAATTTGCACTGAAGAAAGCTACAAAGAGGAGGGGAAAAAACAGTAAAGTAAAACTGAAAGTGATAGGCTGAGTTAGAGAGCGAGAGAAAAGGAAATGGAACTAAAGTCTGGCTTGTAGCACATGTAATGGAGGAAACTTGATCATTAGCAAGGAAGGCAACAAGCTTTTGATGTGCTTCAAGCAGCAAGCAAGCGCAGCAGATCTCTGGACACAAAGCTTCAATGGTCTCCACCCACAGGGGGACAGATTGCTTCTGCAAACAAGCGCACCCCTGCTCACCCACGTAGACACTTTCACATGATTCTCACAAGACAGGCAGAGGAGCCCCTGAACTGTAAACAGCTTGGGTAGATGGTAAACTTAAGAGTCATGAACACAGAGTGGAAATGATTGACAACCTTGATCAACAAAAAGATGAATAAGTTAAAAATAGCCAAATATCTCACAAAAGACTGATTTAGTTTTGCCGTTCTTCTCAGGGCGAGCGTGACTCTTCCTTTTGAGCATCTATTTTGCTGAAAAATATTTCTAAATGTCAGATTTTATGTTCCCACCACAGCTCTGGAGAAATTGCTTCTCCCGTCTACTGCTGCCTTTGCTGAACGTTGGAAAAAGGAAATAAAAAGTCCATCATAGAATAAATGTTCGCATAAAAATCTCAATAATTTAGGACTTATGCTGGCACATTTAGAAAAAAAGAGAAAAGTTCAGCATGTATATCGACTGAACCCCCTCAGGGAAACACTGAGGCATTAATTACAACATGAAATGTGATATAGTGACTGTTTTTACATGCAGGAACCTGACAAATTGCCCCTTATGTGTCGCCTTCCTTTCTAATTACTGGCCCCAAGAGATGAAGCGCTGGGAAGAAAATCGCTGTTGTGATCCTATAAATAAGACTGGCGGCTGTTTTTTTGCAACAACACCTAATGACAACAACAATGTCAAAACATTTACAGGCCCCATGTATAACCTATTGCACAAGCTTTGAAAAAAACACATAGCCTTTAAGTTTTATGTGCTTTACTCATGTATATTTAACTTTTATCAGTATTTATACGTAAGGACATGAAAGCAACGTGGGCAAGCAAAGGTAATTACGCAATGTTGAATTACGCAAACAGAACCACCAAACTGTACAACTAGAAGTATAAAATATTAATATATATGGACTAGTAGAGCATAGAGTATATTTGCCCATACTGGCTGCTACTGGATGTCTATGTGGGAAGCTGTGTATGTGCTACACAGAATGAATAATTTAAGAAAGTCAGATCCAGCGCTCAACAGATTGAACAGGAAGTAGCTATCTTTTAACTTTTTTCCCTGAAAGTTGGAGATGAATGAAATGTAAAGATCACTGCTGAGTTTAAAAATCTTGTATGTTTTGAATTGTGTAGAGAAAGATCATTCATCTCCAAGACCGATAAATGTTGGTATTTCTGGAAAAAGAAAGAAAAACAACAAAGATTTTTTTTTTTCTTTGCTTTGGAACATAAAGTCGGCTGCACATTAATTTTCTTAAAATCATTTTAGATTTATTTAAGATTTGTCATAAATAAATCCTTAATCAAGGACACAGGAATCAAAGGAAAAAAATCGATTTCAGAAATTCAAAAACAATGACTGATCCCAAATAGCGGAGAGGCAATCAAGCAATGCAGAATTTTAGATCTAGATCTTTTCTGAGAACTCCGATAAAAAATAAACAAATTAAAGGAAGAATATTGAACATCTTGTGAAGTTATACTTTGGTATAAGTTTCACAGACAATACTTGATACCTTAGAGAAACATTTAATATTTTAACATGTCAACATTCCATTATCAGTAACATAAGATTTGAAACAATCGTGCAAACAACTGAATCTATTTCGATAAACGAATCACATAAACTGAGCTGCTCACATCAGATCTTGATAACTCTGTCAACACTTTCTTCTCATTAAAAAAGCTTTTTTTTATATAAATAAAAGCACAGATCCATTCTGCCTTTGGTAACATGTGAGGCCTTAGTGACCACAACCGTTACTTGCAACTTTTTTTTAGTGCACCAACGTTAGTTCTTGGCTAGCTTTTTCAGCTTCACCCACCAGTTGCAACTATAACAGACAATTACTCAAACTGGCAACAAGCTCTATCTAATGAACATGACCTCGTAAGCTACATTTGTCAACAATCAGAACAATATCAACCTCGTCAATCCCTTAAAAAACATGACCTCATGCAGTCAAGGACCACCGGTTGTAGAAGATGTTTGTTAGGTGATTTATGTCTGTTTCAGTGAAGAGCCACTCCAGAAAGCTTGTTCCAACTGCAGCTACTTCAGGGAAACTTCAAAGAGATCTTACCTCATTTCAACCCAATTAGAGGCACTGACAAACACAACTGGGGCTCTGAGGATTTAAGATCAACCCATCAAGCTTTGGCAGGCTTGATGGGTTTAATCAATTGCTGCAGAAATTGATTAAATTATCAGCTGTAAGTCTAGCAGAAGCTTAATTTTATTTAAAGTTGTACAAAAAGCCTTAACCTATTGTAAAAAAAAATAAAAAATAAACAAATGTTTCAGCTCTTTATGTATTCGAGTCCAGCGGTTACCTGTGGAAAAGACTACATTTCTGGAAACTAGTTTGTAGTCAACAATGGAGAACTGCGGCAGCTCGATCCGCGTCACCCCGGTTACGGCCGACTCGCCTCCCTTCCAGTAGAACTCGATGTCATCTGTGGTGTAGCCATCTGCAAGACAAGAAACACGAACACACCAAGGTGTAACCATCTGTCAAAACCATCGCAGGAGACCAAGATATGCAGCGTTGCTGATGGCCCAACTGGGCTGTCATTCTGGAACCGGACAGAAAAAGAAAAAAACATGTTTGAAGTTGTCTCAAAGAACCAGACGTTCCTTTAAAAGTAAAAGGCTTACTAGATTTCTTCAAGAGAATGTAATTACCAGTTAAGGGTCTAACACTAATTCACTAATTTTGGTCAATTTTCACACATATACCTCACTTTCTACACCTAAAACCATCTTAGAGAAGAAAAACAAAACGTATTTTAAATATCTTTATAATAACTGAAACTGAGCTGGTAGAAAATCCCTCAGTAGTTTTGTGGTTATGATTCAAGAACCTATTTCCTTTTGACCCTCTTCAAATTGTGAAATAAAGGGAAACATGTTTTAAAGGTAAGAAACGGTTCTGTCATCATCTCATATCCTAGATCTAAATCCTATAGAAAACACACACTAAGGCTTTTTATGCTTTGTTGCCTTTAATCAAATACTAATCTTAAAGCGAATCCCAATATTCATTGTACACCAGGCTGATCTCCCACAGCTGCTACATCACAAAATTACCCAATCAGAACCGGCAAGCAGCAAGGGACCTGTGGGCGATTAATTCAAGTAGAGAAAAGCCGACTTCATCAAAAGAAATTCTGAGTGTCGGCTAATGTCTCCGTTGTTGCAAAAACAACCTTCCTCATATCCAGTCCGTTACCGATCCATAGTCTTTATCAAAAGTTAATAAACTAATCTAGCTTTAGGAGCAAAAAAAATAAAAATAAAAAACGCCCATGTACTCACAGCTCTCTATCTCCAGAGTGCAGTTCTGCTCATCCAGAGGATACCTCCTGAGGTCCATCATGCAAGCAGCTGTTGTTGTTATCCTGAAACACAACAAACAGATTGAGAAAGAGATAATCTCATTTTCTTTCCACTTCAAAATGATGATAGTGATGCTTATTTTAGTGTGTTAATTGGATAAAAACCAAATGAACTATGTATGTGAATAATTTTGCCAGGCAGTACATATACTATGAAGCTACGGGATGTTCTGTATGCTAAGCAGTCAAGAGTGAACGAAGAGTTAGCCTGAAGTATTAAGCTAAAAGAACTGCTTGTGTTAGTCATCTTTAAAGCAAACTAATTATCCGCTTGTCTTTACATCAAATTCCTGAGCTGGTTTCACATTAAAATAGACTCCTGGCATTGTCATCTCCAAAACAGATTACTGCAGCATCCTGGAGTCAAAATGCTGACTGCGTAAGCATGTACATAATTAAACTATAAGTCACTGACAGTCACCAGTCCATACTGATATTTTACAATCTGTTTATCTCCCTGGCATAAAAAACTGGTTTCCTTCCAACCTCTGATTAGGTGAAGAAAAAAGAAAAAAAAAATGCAAACACGACTGCAAATTTTGGCACAGCTCAGTGCCTGCTCATCTGAATTGGGTCGCAAGGAGTTGTCGCTTTGTTTATGTGATCGCAAGCGCTCCGACGGCTGATGATCAGACAGTTAAAGTGAGGGGCAAAGTGAAATGCAAATTCAAAATGATTTCGGCTGAGTCTGGCCTGATTAAATGTCTGCTGCTTGGCAGTTAGCCGCTGGATGTCTTCATTTAGCTAAGACTCAGATGAGGCTGTGGAAAGCCATTAGCTGATGTTATTATACTGTTAAAATTACACCAACAAAGTGGGTTTCTATAGCACAGACATATTGTCATTACTCTGGCACTCTATAGATACAGATTATATTGCCTATAGGCTGTAATAAATAATCATTTTTAGAGATAAATTATGCATTTTGTGTATCTTTGTCCAAACGATTGTAATGAAAGGTGATCAGGTGTTCATTAAAACAGCCATTTTGTCTGGCACTTGGGCAACCAGTACTCAGCTCAACTTCATCTCCAGTTAAGTATGAGCATCACTCCTCACAGCAAAGTATATTTATAATATATTCAGTTTTAGAAGAGATGAGGCTTGAAGAAGCTTTAAAAAATAGACAGCATATAAAGACACTGCATGACATTACTCAGTCTAAACTGTTCCTGTTTTAGGAGACTAAAGGAAGAACATTTAGGAGATTTTTATATTAATGTCGACCAAATTTGAAGTTTACATACACTAAGGTTGCCCTGGCTTTTGACAATAGTGGCATTGCTTAAAAGCTTCTTCTTGTTTAATTTACATAACATTCAGTGGCATTTTCTTAACATGAAATCAATCTGTTTACAGCTAGATACTCAACTTTACCTGACTTTAATTTACATAAGAGCTCTAATCAAAAACACCAGCATTTCTCCTCTGTACTTTGATCTCTTGAATGCACTGTGAGGTCTATAAGTAGCCCACTAGGCTAAATGCTCTGAACTCCACTGGCATAATCAAGCATTGCTGTTCGACTTTAAAGTACTGACACATGCAAATACGGGTATGCTAGCACACAGCCAAACAAAGACGCACACACACACTTCTCTCTGCGCACTCTGACAATTCAAAGCTTGCATCCATATTCATAGGTCATGCTGACTCTTGAATTAGCCTGACAAAAACATCAATGGAGAACACAGAACAGGGGCTTCATAAAACAAATATTCACCAACAACCTGGAAGCTGAGCGTTGCATTGTGCAATGTGTCTAAAATGTTCATGCATTTCTTTATTGTTATTTAAAGACAATATGGGTCAGTTGCTTACACTAACAAACTGATCATTGGTTAGTACACAAACTTTAGAATTACGAAAATACATCTGCTTAACATAAATGCCAATTTAGATAAAACTCATGGTTTTTGATAAAATGCTGTTTTGCGATAGGATGAGGTGGTTTTTCAGCTCTACCAAAATTTGTGTATTTTGCAAAACTGCAATGAAAAGGCATCACGGGTCGTGTCATCAACAAAAGGATGTTACTATTGGCGGAAAAGACGAAGATGATAACAGGAAGTGGTAGGAAGATGATGGCGTTGAATGTTTTTTAATGGCTTAGCGTGTGAACAAACTCATTTATATGTGATTCTAATTGTGTGTCTTATTAAATGAAAACATTGCAAAATTATGTTTTTCGACAGTAGCTGAATATTGTCACAGTTTTGCTCACATTTGTGGGTGAAAATTTGGGTGTGCTTTGTGCTAAACATCTACAGAGATGGCCCACTTTTCTTTGTGACCTCTCTCAAAAACAAAGATGTCCTTTGAGAAGCTAATGAGGCAACAAGATCATACCTGAGCCCATATAGGACAGTCCCATCTGGGTGAAGGCGAATCATGCGATTTTTGACTGTGACTCCATGAACAAAAGACTTCTTGTCATTGAGGAAGTAGGTGTCTGGGACCCACAGCTGGTCTGCAACCCTGTTGTCCAGAGTCAAGTTTAGTGGGATTCCTATGTAGGCTAGACGCTTGTCCCTCCAGTACTGCTGGAAATACATGGTCAGTGTGTAGTCCTACAGAAGAAGAAGCGAGATAGAGAAAGAACAATTATAAAAACTTCAATATTGATTTACCAGTTTTATTACATAGGACTAGGCACATATAAACCAGTAACCAGCCTAGCCCCTCCCTGTGGAAACACTCTGCTAAGTATTGTAAAGTACCATAGTGCACTGCACAAAAGGGCAGCCTGACTCATCTACCTGCAGCTTTATTGAACATTTTTCTAAGGAAGATTTTCAAAAGTTGCTCTCCCCATTGACTGAATCTTTCTAGTACAAGAACATTGATTCGCCAGGCTGAATTGTGGGACACCTGAAAGCTCTTTAAGCCAATTTAAATTTAAACTGGCTTTCACTCAGCCATTTGGACAAAAGTGAATTATTCTCAAGAGGCTGATTGTAATGCATTTTTACAAAATGTCACTACTTTTATTTTTTCTCCACACATAGCATCAATTAACATTTAAAAACTTGTTCTCACTTCAGCAGGAATAACTGCCTTTCATTCCAATAACAAATGAAGGCATAATGCAATGTTAAACAATGCTCTAGCATTGACTTCTGACACATTTGACACTGTAGCAAACACAATTTCATTCACAGATAAGGACAGTTTGATTTCTGCGCCGTCCCTGCAAAGGAGGATTCACTCACCTCAAAATGCCCAATGCTTGAAAATGAAAGTGAAACTGACAGTTTGATTTGGCTAATAATTATCTAAACACCATAGAGCATTCAAAGAACACTAAAATTTATTATTACAAATACTTGCTTCTCATATATCTGGAGGAAAAGAACAAAAATAAAAAATATGACACATTTAGAACTTTATGTTTAAAAATACACCAGCATAATAGGATTTATAGAAAAAAAATACATTGCAATTTCAGCAGAAATATTTTTGTTGTTTTGTTTGGTTATTTTTTAACATGTCTCTGCATGAATGTATTATTGTTATAACCCTTCAATATTCTGTGTATCAAACCAGCATGATCTGGCTCTCAAAAAGAGTAAAAAACAAACAAAAAAACAAGACATGAGTCAGTCCTTTCATGAGAATACACAAAATCCAACAGTGCAAGGGAACACTTGTGTTTTGTATTAATTGGGTAATATTTGACCAGTGCAGAAGCTGCACCAGAGGCCCCAAATCCTCCCCCTTCATTCCATACCACATAATCCAGTTACTCAAGCTAACTCTTCCTCTCCGTCATATCCATTTCTCTCTGTTCGCACCTCTCTTTTTTTCCCTCCCTCTCTCTCTCTCTTTCTCTAGGCAGTGCAATGATCTTCACCATACCCACTGTTGTGTTGAAATGAAACCTGCACCAAGCTGGCACTGCTAAAAGCACACATGTCCCCGTGGTGCCAAACGGAAACCAGAACGAGATTAAAAGCGTCCACTGCAATAAGCGTTGCTTTCCAAAAGACTCATGTGTGACCAAGCTGTTACATAACTTGAGTAGTTATTTGTCTCTTTGCGCTGCCAGAAACACTGTTTCTAACGCACAACAGGTTTTGCATTTTCATGAGGAGGGGAAGAAAATAGAATTCCAAGATAAACTCATGCAAATTCATCCCGATGTCTGAATTTTGTCTCTTTATCTATTTTTACTAACTTCATAATCAGTGAATATTTTATCCGCCATGCAGATATGAGGAAAGGAAGATCTTAGTCAGCACAGGACACAGATTGGACACTCAGCATGACAAGGAAAGCTTATTGGCACCAAGCCATGGTTGTACAGTAATAGAACCATGGCATGTTTGGTAGCCTGCAACCTCCAATCGCTCTCAGATTGTAGTCTTTAGAGAGCATGTGGGAGGAAATGTCAGGAATTAATGTGGCAATTACTTCTGTGTGCTGCCATTATCTTCCATTACAAATCATCCTTTTCTGCCCTTTCTTGAACAAGGCTCCCACTTTCAATAGAAAGCTTATCAAATCCATGTAATAGAAGCAAATAGTTGTATCTGCAAGGCATGAATGTCTCCAGAAATGTTGATCGGCAACTGCTGCATCAGTGCTTAGCGTACGTTCAAATAATTAAAAAACAAAACACTGCAGGTCATTTAATTTGTAATTTTTTACATTTGTTACTCTTGAGTATATTTTTACCATTGGAAACATCTTTAAACCAAAGACACCCTGCTTACGTCCTTTCTCAAATTAAACGTTAAAGTTACATTTTTAAAGTAAAGAACTTCACTCAAGTATCAAATACATTGATTCTTTTTTGCATGTAGTTCTCTCAAAATGTCTCCACCTGAGAACACACTGGTCAGTAAAATGAAGTGCCACGGTTCACAATATAAGTGGGAGAGATGACTCATGTACCTACAGCTTCAGCAAAATTTTTCATGCAACATTTTCAAAGAATTAATCCCCCCATCGGCCGAACATTTCCAGCAAGGGAAGAATGGTTCACACCTGAGAGCTTACCACTGATGTTTAAATTCAAATGGACGTTCAATGTGATTTTTATCAAAATGCCAAGCTGCTGTTATTTGTCCTCATTTAGGAACATTTTAGCTGATGGACACTTCTTTTAAAATGCATGTTCGCCTCTCTAACAAACATTTCAACCAAATCCCTTGTATTGTTCTGAGAAAGAACCGGAACCACACATTTCACTCAACTATTTTAAAAAGGAATGCACAATAACCACCATATAGATTTACAGGCAACTGTTACCTACAGTACAAAAATATCTAAATAAATATCTAACAGTTTAAAATGAATGAAAATGACAAAAATATAGAAAACTATGTTGTGCAATTTCTCAGTTTGGCTCAATTCTTTCACACAAACAAAGTCTGAGTCTCTACTGGGAAAATATATATTAAAGAGCATAAATAACATTTAATTTATATTTACTACGAGCACAATAAACTGATTCTGTTAGCAGGATGAACTCACTGTTAGAGCTCAGCACTAAAATCACTTAAAATTTCAAACTAAACAATGTTAAATCAAGTTAGTTACACCGGGCTACCTACAGCTCTACTGAAGTCATCAGTAAAAGCTTGTAGTCTAAATAAAACTTGTCTCTTTCTGTTTCAGCCATGGGAACAATATGAGCTCGTCTTCTGCAATGACTTACAACAGAAAGAAGCTCAGCTTGTAAATGGATGGCGGCAAACTAAAAACCTTTCCATCAGTAACAACAAATGTTCTAGTCCTATTGATAGCAGGAGCCTGCAGAGGGAATTTGCTCTCTGAATCCATCCTATTGCCTTTCTCTCCCTCTTTCTTTCCATTACCACTGTAACTTTACCCTCCATCATCCCCTCCAAATGACTGATGCCTTTCACGCTGCTTGGCTTTGACCCTCACACCCCACCCGCTCCCTCTTCCAGCGTATTTCCTCCTTTACGCCCGAGGCTGGCATCTTCCACTCGACGTGTCGGCAGGTGGGCTGCTCAGCAAACACCTTATAGGATCATAAATGATTTAAACAAACAGTGTAGCCTGTGTAAACATGCGGCCAAGAAGTCCTCATCAATGTTGTATGGAGACAATCAAAATGAATTTGAGATGAAGCAAGCACTGCTTTTGCAGTACCTACCCAGGAGCCGGGTGTTTTTCTTTTTACTTTTTTTTTTAAAGGAAGTGAGCTCTGGGTTTCTATGAACTAGAACTAAACATTATAAATTATTGACACCTTACCCTAGTCCCTCTACGCTCTGCTTTAATGCTGTTGTTTGTGCATTAGCATATGTTTTCCGCAATAATAAAGACGGTGACCAGTGGAAATGATTTCCAGCACGCCTTAATAATTTAATTAACCGTAGGGTATAATCATTTCCATTCAGGGTGTGCGAGAGTTCAGATAAGCAGAGTTTTGGCTGCGAACTGACCCATATTCAGTTTAATCTCTGCCTCTCCACTGCACTGCAAATGGTATAGCAACACAAGCAAAAGCGTCAAGGAAATGTCCTGTTTGTCATATTCTGCCTGTCAACAAAGCAAAAGGAAAGAAGTTTTTGATGAAGAAAAACAACAACATATACCGACTTCGTACTCTATATGAACCCTGATCCAGTAAAGCAGTTTTAGTGACTTTAATGTAATTTGGGAGCGCTCTCTCTCCCCTTGGGATGGCCCTACAGTGGTATATCACCGCAGTGCGGGGGAATCCCTCAATGATTTCCTACACTCTCCCTCCATGGATAATATAACAGCAAAAATAGCAGCATCCCTTATAGAGAGCACACACAAGGATTTGATTGAAATGACTTTTTTCCATTAAATGACGGCGTCCGCCTTCAATACGTCTGATACTTTTATGATGTTTTATCTTCATAAATGGGAAATAGAGGAGGAAGAAATAAAGTAGAAATGTTCCCACCTATGCTATTCAGAATACTTATTGCTTTTTATTGTCTATTAGTAAATTATGACTGATTCAGTCTGCAATATATGACGTTATAGAATGACGTTTAGTGTTTCCCCTACCTTGTCATTCCAACCTTTTTCCTTCCTTATTTTCTTTCCTTCCTGCCTGCACAGTGTCCTCCTTTCTGCCCTCTCTCTCCACTCTTCTTCTCTTTACCTATTCCATATTTAAATCAGTTATTGTTAAATTTAGTATTTTTTGTATAAAATCAAGATAAAAGACTAAGAACTCCAAAAGGTTGAATCTGGAAAAGTCTAGAATTTCGCCACAAGTATCCTACTGGACCCTGTGACCTGAATCAAAGATTGCTGTGGAAAGATGCAAGACAACAAAATTGCTAAGAAAGCTCGTTTGGCGATTACTAAGACTGCAGCAATGCCAAGATATCATTCACACTTGTTCCCCAATTTGCAGCTATTCAATCAAGGCCTAATAGGTTGTGAAGCAGACAGCAGAGTCTTCCTCCAGTCTTACGGAAACCTTTTAATAAATGTTAGAACATAGTGTTCCTGTTTTTGATAGCAGTGAAGTTTTTACTGCTTTCACCCATTAGAGTAGGTGGAATCTTACTGTCTGAAGACCTTTGGAATAAGTGGTCATCAATCAAATTTACGGGACCGTTTTATCTGTTACCCGTTTGCTTGAGTGGCACCAATGAAGGGAATAAGGTTGGCTCCTATGGACTGTACATCTCCCAAACCTGCAGTGTGTCAAAGGTGAATGTGACTCTGAGTATGGCTTCTATCACAAGGGGATCGTATCTTTGGAAACCCCCACACTCCTCACCTCAAATCATGTGTTCTGTCATTTGGCTGGCACTATAAGCCAAGAAGAGCTCTCTTTGCTCACTCTAAATCTTAGTGATCATCACTTCAACCCACAGCATGCTTTCTCCTGAGGCCAATTACATTCCATCAGCCAGGAAGCCGGATGCAGGATAAAAGACACGGGGTATATTAAGCTGGAGAGAAAAGTTATGCTCTTGCTGCATAGCTGGAAGAGCTATACAAGATAATTAGGATAACAAAATTATTGCTTTGGCAACATCTGAATCCAAGATGTACTTTATGCGGACTCAGCCTTACATCAGGTATTTAAGACCTAACCGTAACGCCGGCTCAGATCGCTTCGATGTCGTTCAGAAGGAATCTGAAATCTGGGAGCAGATATTTACATAAGAAACAGGTTTTTCGTGGTACTGGTGCAAGATCCGAAAAAAGTAAGCAAGGAGCAGGAACATTTGGAGATGGAAAGATGGAGATCTTTTCACCTCTCCAAAATGACAGCCTTTTTTTTTTTCTTCTTCTTCTTCTTTTTGACACCCACACACAGCCGTGGGTGTACAGATGACTGGCTTGTTCAGCCTGTTACTGTGACTACATTTACTGTGCATGCTCTGACCGTTTCTCTCTGCGCTCTACCTTTAGTCGAGCTGAAACTTCATTTCCCGAGGCTGAATTTCCTGAAACGATCTCCATAAAGTCTAAATATTGGCTGAGCAAAAGGGACTTTGGACCGAGTTCTTTCAAAGATTATGACTGAACACTTCAAATTTTGTCAACACCCACAAACATGAATGTGATCATTTGGATCTAAAGTGAAAGACCAATATGGTAAAGCAGAATCATGAGACATTGTAAATTAGTTAGTGGGATATTAATGCTTCTTACCGCAACAAAGATTCACACCTGGAAGTGAGTGTGTTGGTACTGAACACACACCTACACACGGTGCCCTTATTTTTAACCCTCATTTCCTTAATAAAGGTGTTGGAAACCAATTAACATGCACTGTTATTTCACTTTTATCTCCAAGCTTCACTTTAAGGTTAAGCTGAAGAATAAAAGCTAAAGAGCAAAGGCTTAAGTTGAAGGATAAAACTGTAATTTACTGATCGATTGTTTTTGTTTTAGTCACAGTTGTCAGCCCGAGTTTTAATATGGTGCTAACAACTGAAACATTTTCAAGGGACTTCCTATTTCCTATACACTGCCTTCGCAGTCTTTCCCTCGCTCTGATCTTGTCCTAGCAAGCGTTTCTCATCAAACGAGGCCCGCAGAACACCCCAAGCAAACCTCCGAGGTAATTAACAAGCCTTTCTCAGACATTTTAGCATCTGCTTGTGCAGGAGAACACTCTCTGCCAAGGTGTTGGAGCACACTACGTCGACCTGCCCTGCCAGGTGGATTTTTTTGTTTGTTTGTGGGCGAGCCAGATGCCATCTTTCAAGCTTTCAGAGATGCTTGGATCAGCTGCCTCTCTTCGCTGGGATCTTTTCTCATGTTTTACTCGCACCTTCCATGTCTCCGTAAGTTTTCTGCTTTAAATAAACTCTAACTCGTCTACCCCTTTGTCATTTTTCCCATCAGACTCACCTGTGCGATATATATTTGAATCTGAAAACTCAAACTGCTGGAACAAAAGACGGCTCAATTAAACTGTGTGGACTTAGGTGAATGAGCGAAGTGCAATTCTTTGTAAGTCAGAGGATAATCAGGGACAACAAATGTAAATCAAATCTGAAGTTATTAGAAGCATTGGTAATCTATCCCAGAAAAATTTGAAAAATAAAAACGTTGTAGGTAGGCTCTTGGTGCTGTCTTATTTAAAACGTCTCAGATGCCCTTACACACATCCTTGCTGCCTCCCTACATTAGTTTTAAGGCTAAAATAACGCCTTACTCCAGGAAATCATATACCAACTGTGTGACACATCGATCCAACAAACGCAGATTGAATTCATAGATTTTCAGGATGTTTGAAGTGAACATAGTGATAAACTGGAGTTTTGGTAACTGGTCACACTTTTTCTACCGCCTCATATCCTATTCTTGGAGCAAACCCAACACAAATCTCCAGCAGAGCTATTTTAATCAAGATGTAGTGTGTGGTGCCGTCTTAAACACAATGGGAAGTTGTATCTTTTTGGATTGTTTTTCTTCAGCACTGAGGAATCTCTGCTTTCTTGTCCAACAAATTCCCCAACTCCAAGCCTTATTTCAGCACAGCCAGCAGTCTGCGGAAATAAACTTTAATCTTTTTGGACCGGT
The DNA here is from genome assembly GCA_903066815.1 of Brachyrhaphis roseni. Taxonomy (NCBI): domain Eukaryota; kingdom Metazoa; phylum Chordata; class Actinopteri; order Cyprinodontiformes; family Poeciliidae; genus Brachyrhaphis; species Brachyrhaphis roseni. Next base: position 77,664 of record CAEFZY010031400.1, read on the forward strand.
TTTTCATTATGTCTGCAGATTTGCTCACTAAATTAGTGAAGATGAAATGTTTTCCGAAACAAACGTAAAACTGAGTTCTTGAAGACTTGTCAGAAGTAGTTTTTTTGTTTGGTTTGATTTTTCACGGGAGAAAATGCAAATCACAGTATTAATGTGCAGTTTAGCACTGATCAAAGGTTGACACAAAAGCACTGATTCTCTTGTTTCTCTTTGGAGCAAGATAGAACAACAGACAGCTCCAACACTGGATCAGTACCATCCACCAAATGTCAAACGCTGAAAACAACAAACAGCTTGTTGTGAGCTTCAACACTGGAGAACGGCCACGAATTGTCCATTTAGCCAGCACAGATGCAGAGCTGCACATGTGCGGTCCCTGTGTGAATCGGTGGCAATGAGACACAGACCTAATTAATTAGCAGTTTATGTGTGATCTCAACTCTCTGATTCCCTGGTTGATCAGTGGCTTTCATCTGCTCTGCAGAGAGTAGACTGCTTGGCCCACCAGCTCCTGTTAACAGCACTTCCATACTGTCAAATCCCACTGCACCCTTTTTTAACGCTAAGCTCCCTCTTATCAAAAAGAACAACTCTGCAAGTGCACAAGCACAAAAATAAAAGGAAAATACACAAACTTTTTTTTTTTGACACATGATAGATAAAGAAAAAATGTCCAATTAAAATATTAATCCTTTAAAGGAAGTGCAAACAAAGTAAATAAATACATTTTTGATTGATCGATTAAATCAATAGATAAAAAATGTTCTACGCTTTTGATGAAGAGTCAGGAAACATGAATACATATTTGTTTTTATGACACTTATATGCAATTATGATCTAAATATTTTCAGAAAATCATTTATTATACTGATAAAAACATGCAAAAAATAACAAATGACAAAAATAAAACGTCATTCTTGAGAAAAAAAACTAAACAGTATGCTTTTATTTTACAATCTCAGTCACGTTAGGTTTAACGTTATATATTCTTATTTCCTACTTTCTTGAGCTCCATGCAGCACCTTAAGTGTAAACGACCACAAATGAATAAACTCTGTATGGTTACACTGATCTATCACTTATTTTATCTGAGCACCACAGCCTGTTAAAAATATAGTAAACCTTCCCTAAACTCACTTTTAAAAAACCCTAACTTAGAAACTTAATGATATTTTGGAGGAGCATTAAAGTCTTTCACCCAAACAGAAAGTTTAATACCTGCGTTCAGCCTTTGAATTATTTTTTTGGGATTAATTAACAGCAACATCTCAGTGTCAGATTGTCTGCTTTCTTTATACTTCTTTGCAGTTAGAATGTGAACATTGAAGACTTCATGCAGCGGGAAGCAGAGTCTTTTTAGTCTTCAGCAAGACCTACATCTGCCTGATGGGTGTCAAAGAGTCACCGGGAGGTGCATTTAAAATTAAACTGAGCAGACAAGACTCTATTTTTACACAACTGCTTAACTAGATACTATTTGACCCTGTGATAACATTTTTTTTAAATTATTTTAGCTGCAATTGGATTGAAGTGAAGAACTCATGAATTCTGATCTGAGAAAAGCTTTTCAGTTCACCTCTGAAAAGCTAAAATAAAGGTTTTCTTGAATCCTAAGAGGTGGCCTAGCCAAAGTACTGATTTGAGATGCTGTGCTACTAACAGTAGGTGTCAGGGTGGAGAAAATAATAGAACCAGAATCTTAGTATTTCCGATGAGTTATGGAAATAATTACTTTTATATGGAAATGTTGTTTCATTGTGTTATTTACTGGTAGATACAATCAAAACAAACGTGTGCGTCTACCTCTAGCTGGAGAAATGGCTTGTCCTATTTTTGTTTACATCTGATCAAGAAGGAAGTTGCACATTTGTTTTTTTTAAGTACACTGCTTTAGAGATGTAAATAAATGTTCATGTCAAAAGGTTTTCCTGGTTTTTATAGGCCTAAACAAGCAAAATGATTGAATGTTTTCAAAATAAGATCAATTAAGTCAATCCATTTTTGCCTTCGGCTCTCAGTGGTCATGATTTGGGTTCAGTACTACTCTGCAAACCCTCGAGCACATCTCCCAGCCTTCGTATTTTAGCAAACAATAGCAACTTTTCATGAATAGAGGCCAATTTTTTAATTATGTCAAAAAGGAAAGCACTCCATCTCAAATGCATTTGTTGAGTTTCTATTAGGAATTTGTGCCCAGAAAGCCAACAAAAGCTGCACCAATCAATAGTTAAAGCCAGGAGTCACCTGGTGAACTAATCATTGAGTCATTAGTATTGATCAGAAACCTGCCCACACACACAAACACACATCTCCTCCCTCCCAAAGGACCGCTCTGTAATGCATTTCAGGGAAGCGGAAGGTAGACCAGGGCAGGACTGTCGTCCTGATACAAAGTGAGCTGTTTCTGACGTCACCTAGGTTGAGGTTTTAAATAGTCACAGATTCAAAACTGCCGCAAAATGCAGTTCTTGCGATGTAAAGTCTCTTTAAAAGCAGACAGATGTTTCCTGCTGTGCAGAAGCAAATGTGGCAGTCCCATCATTTATCTTACTTTGAGCATTTGTGCTCAAAGTAAGCACACACATGCATTTAAATTTTATACCATTTTCTATCCCTTGCTTTGTGGTAGTTTTAAATATCCTGAATATTGTTTCTTTACAGTTCTACTTACATAGATTCACAGTTAGTATATTAGTTAATTAAAGCAGGCTGCTGGAGGCTGGTAAACAGACATAGTTTCCCCACCGTAGCTTTAAAGCTGGGTTTTGTTTTCCCCTAACTGTTTGCAACATTGGTATAACTTGATGGAATCAGCCAATGCTTTTCCTACGATCAACTGTCTTTGTTGTGAGAAAAGCTCAGCAGCTCGGCGGCCATCAGCTCTAATGAAAGTCATGATGGCAGCACCTGTGCAGGCAGCGGCCCGTGAAAGCTGTCAGAGCAGAGGTGTCGATGTGGAACCGGAGACGTGCAGTTAAAAAAAGGCAACGTCTATAACTCAGCTTGGCGCCTGAGCCTTAAAAATCTCTCTTTTATTTTATTTTTGCTCCTGCAAAGAACAGGAAGAAGCGTAGCCACTGGCAGATCATTTCCAACTGCAATTTGGGTCATCATCAGCTGATATTTTAAGATACAATAGCCTGAAGTTACTTTTCTTGCATGCGGGTGCACGTGTCGACATGGTAAGGGGAAGGAGGGGTGTGCAGGGTAAAGTGGGGAGCATTTAGCTCATGAATTAACTAATCCAATCTGAGCTCCATGATGGCTGTCTGCTCGGAGGGGCCTCCGGAGAGGACAGTGTTACGGTAACAGCCGAGGTTAACAAGCAGAGCTGTGAATTCTTCTGCATCAAAAAGATCTGAATGGAGAGCTCTTGGAGTGTATCGATTGTGAGAGCATGGCTGCAGCTTTAATCTTGTCTCTAAAGTGAGCCTTCTGTCTGAGGATTGTTGGAAGCAGTATTGCTGCTGCTGCTGCTGCCAACGTTCCAGATAAAGAAACACCAAAAACCCACATGACCGTATTTTGTGTTGGGTGGGGGAACGAGTGGAGGAAGTAATGGAGGAAGTAAGGCTGCATGGTCAGTATAGAGAGACAAAAGCGCCACAATTTAATAAAAAAAACTAACTTCATAAATACTTGTTTATACATGACCTAAAAGATAATTTCACATAATGATGATTTGAATGTAATTTCCTTTTTTTCGCTGCTAAGAAATTCTGTTACAAAGTTCACTTCAGACCAATTAAATTGACTAACATGATGACCAGGGGAACATTTCATACTTTACTTAAAATAACATTTCTTTACTCATAGTATATTGTGTAAAAACATGGTTTTATAACTCTATAACATAATGCTAAAAGGAGATAACTTAGAGTAAGTTTGTCAGAGGTTGTAAACTGTCATACATTAGGGGGCATGAACTCGCCCAAAGTTAGGGATCAGAACCAAAATAAACAAAAAAGTGTAATACATTTAAAATAAAATTAATATGCACTTATGTTTGTACGAAATGCAAGTAGAAAATATATTAAATAGGAACAAGTAGGCATGGGAGTAAAAATGTCAACTTTTTATTCCGTCCCAACAGAACTAATACATTTGCATAAAGCAGCAGCACCTCTGTGACCCAGTTGCTGATAACACAGAGATGACGCAGCACTGTCAGAATATCCCAGAGGCAGATGAGAAATGGAGTTGAAATTGTATTTGTAAAAGAGACGTCGAATTTTCAAGCAGTGATAGTAAAGCCATGGCCAATACGCATTAAAGGCTTATATGTTTGCACCTTTGAAATATGTTGCTCATCAAGCTAACTTTCTAATTTTAACTGATTGATGGCAAGTTGAATTAATACTTTTATTATTCATTAATTAAATTTTGGCAGTTCTGAACCGCCATAGATTTAGACAAACACTAAATAAACTCACCATATTTACCTCTGACACCACATTTAGTCTCATGCAAATTCTCTGAACAAATTACTTTAATTTCAGTTGAAGTTACACATTTGAAATCTTTTGACTATTTAGTTAATTAATTATGGCAGTACTGCACCTCCATAGAATGTGCTAAAAACACATAAAAATCCACTCACCATGTTGACTTCTGACACCATGTCTATGCTGGCCACATCTATACTCATGCCGACTGCAACTGGGGGGCCTGGAAGAGGTTAAACAGTGTTGTGTACCTGACCACCATAGAGCAAATGGCGCCAAAGCAGCGCACCAATGATTGACCATGACGGGCCGTGTACCTCCAAAGTCCGGTCTCAGTCGGATGTCGTAGCCCTTCAGTAGTTTATCCACCGTTTCCTTCACGATGGACATGTTGCCCGGCTCGTTGACGCTGAAACGACAGCGGAGGAATGAGAGGAAGCAACACCCAATGGCTCCTGTGCCAATTAACCTGAGAAATAACCTTGACTTACTGGACGCAGAAACAAAACAAGAACAAAAAGGAGCACTCACCTTTTTGCGCAGCACACAATCGCCCCGATAACCAGCGCGGACAAGGCGCGAAATTGACGAACCTTCGGCAGAGTAAACATCTTCCTTCTCCCTCTAATTTGATCTGATTGCTACCTGCTATAATTAGTGATATTCTTTATCCCCTGGTGTTTACAGACACACCTCCTACGCCGCAATCAACAGTCTTTTCGCACGCAAATCCATGGAAGATTCCCCCCTCGCACAAAAAAAAATAAATAATAATACACCAGCAGAAAGTCGACTGAGACGCGGAAAAAGTCTGCTGCAGACGGAGTCAGATGTGGAATGTGGGCTGACATCGCCTCCCTCGGCGGGATTGTTGGGCTTCGCCTGGGTGTTGTTTTTTTTTTTCCTTTTTTATTTGCCCATGTCTAAATGTGCGAGAGGCTCTTAGATTGAGAAGCTGGAGCGCATATTGATGAGGGATGCTGCTGCTGCTGCTGCTGCTGCTGCTGGTTGTGGCACCAGGCTTGTTCAAACGAGAGACGAAGCTCAACACTTAACACACTGCAAAAAATGTCAACATCAAGTCCAAACATAAAAGATGATATGTAAGCAAAATGTTCAAATAATTTGAATTAAGACATTTTAAATGGTAGCGCATAATAATTTAAACTGCTCAATTGTTAGCAAATGGTTTTTGAAATAAAAGGTTTACATTAAATATTAATGAGATGAAACAGTTGTAGTTGGATTAGTTCAAGCATTCTAAATTGTGTCCCCCAGTCTAAACAAAAACTTTGAAACAGCCCTTTAGCTTTGCATTGGTCACCTGGAATATGGCTATTTTAGCACCACTAACAGCTAACAAGCTAATAATGGTATCCCCACAGTACTTATACATAGTTTATATTTCATCTGTCACTATCAGTAAGACCACACCCCCTAATGTTGGCTTTCCAAACTGGACAGAAGTTCTTCACCATTCCCAACCACAAAATCCAATATGGCTACCATGAGTGTAAAGGGTAGAAATCTTTAATTATCCGTTTACTTGTATTTCTAAATGTTTGTATCTCAATAAACTAAAAGATAAAATCTTAGGAAATATGTTGCTACAGTGTGCAGTTGCTTGTTTTGTGAAACAAGTAGGATGAAGATTCAACTTCAATCTTCTAAATTAAATGGAATGATAAACAAGGCAGCCATTTTGGATTACAAAGTAGGGGCTGTTAATAGTTCTGACTTTGAAGAGGTATCTTAATTAAATTTAATATGAATGTCTACATGTAAAAAAAATAATAATGGAGTCTAACAGTTCCCATGATGCAGCTGATTAATGTTTTTTTTTATTTTCCATTTTAAAAGCTAGAATATAAATAAATATGATGAATGAATGTACAGAAAAGTTATGGCCTTTATTTTTCATTAACAAAAAGCATTAATAGTGTATTTTAATGAATTTTCTTAGTTTTTATCTTTAAACATATTTAATTCTGTAAAACATTACACGTGTTTTAAGATTTTTACAAATATTTATTGAAAATATTTTTTTTTTTCATTTAGCGAAGATCAACTTCTCTAAATGGACATTTTTTACAGTGTGCCCCACACCAGCGCCAATTCCCCTTCTGCCGTGTTTCCAATAAAAATGGCGCGAGCGGAACATTATCCAGTGAAGGCAGGGTGTTTTTAAAATCTATCTTTTAATCAATATCTGATTGGTCTTCCTGTTAATCGCGAACGACGGTCTGATCTTAAACATCAGCTCGCACAGTGGGTCATGTTGCTAGATTAGAAAGTCGGTCCGATGAAGAAGAGAACCGCGTGTAACAGGAACGGTGCGTGTGCGCCTCACTCAGGGGTCCAAAAGCAGGGAGGAGGACTGGGTCCAGAGGACCAGGGGACCAGGGGACTGGGTCCAGGGCTTTCCTCTTACCTGGTGTCATAGATGGCGAACAACTTCTTGTTTCCGTCAACAGCATTCCTGAAAGAAGAGGTGGGATGACATCATTCACCAATGAAGAGAATTTGACCAATGAAAAACGATTCTGTGTTTGAATCAATCCCGTAGTGTATATGCGATATCACTAAAGTGTTATGTTTTTTATGCTTTAACTCAGTGTTAAACAGTGGGGTGAGTACAGGACACATAATGAAGGACATTGGGAATCCTCTGTGTAGGAGCTGTCCGCCAGCCGTGGTGCTGAACTCAGTCTCTCATGTGGGTTCACTTGTTTTCTTTGCTGTTCGCATTTCCGTCTACAGACTGTAACGCGGGACGGATTAAAGCAAGCGGACGAGGTTAAACGTCATTCACTAATTACTAAACGTGGAGCTCGGCTTCCCTCTTACGGCAGGATGATAAGTGTGTCCCTGGATGGTGGAGTGTGGAAATTAAGGCGGTGGGGAAATTAGTTTCATTGCAGATTTATTTATTTATTTTATTTTAGCACGCTTCAGTGATTTACATTATAAATAAATTGTAATGTAAAACAAAGGTGATTCTAAGTAAATCTAAACAAAAACATTTAAAAAGAAGATTTGCTTTTTCAAAGAGCGGTCAAGGTAACCTGGCTTGGACTGTGAAAAAGTATTTGCACCCCATCATATTTGAGGTTAAATCAACAGATGTGACATCTTTAACATATGCTGGATCTAATTTATGTCAAATCTTCTTTTTGGTTTTCTTTTTGTGCTGTTTAGAAGTGGACTTGTTGGTGTGCTTTAAGTTATCTTTACCGGCTCTATATAAGAAGCTTAAGGTCAAGACTTGCTGGCTGGACACTCTCTTCCAGGATTTGCCAGAGCAGTATTCATAGTTCACTTAAAACAGTACATGAGGAAACTAAAATATTTCAATCATATAATGACTTGGAACAATTTGCCATCATGGAAAGTAAACTAATTAGCATCTGAGCTCAGATTTCTCTATTATTATACCCCTTAATAAAAGTCAGTGGAACCTCATAAAAGCAGAAGAATCTCCAATGCCATCAACAAACATGCCAAAAACGTCTAGCTCAATAACATAATTAACTACTGCTAATAAACTGATTAAAGTATTGCTAACGGTACCGAACAACAGTTCAATTAGCAATGCTAATAGTTAGCAGCATAGCCCAGTTGCTTAACTAGTCTAATCAATTAGCTGAAGTAAATAAAGTAGCTTCATTTCTATATTTTTGTATCAGGTCGCTACCAAAAAGAGCTAAAATTATAAAAACAATATTACTAGCTAAGTTTTGGGTTAAAATGTGACCTGCAGGATATTTATAAGTACATAACATTAACAATAATTATTGGGATTAAATTAAATATATTTTGAGTTTGTTTTGGTTATTAAATGTATTTTGTTTGCTTCTCTTTTAGTGTTATTGTTCTTATGTTTCATATCTTGTAGCAGTTGCAACAGTTTCTTCCAATTAAAATCCATTTGTTTTTAAGCAGTATTGATTTTTCACTTTGAAAGTGAATGTGTTTTCTTCGTCCAACCAGACAGACATTTCTCCACATTCCAGTCTATCTCCATTTAAACACCAGTAGATCTCAGTCAATGGACAACGTCAACAAACTTCCAGGCTATTGGTATTATTGAATAAGAATGTCTTTTGTCCTTTAACCTTTCTGCCATAGTTTCATGTTGTGTAGGTGGACGATCATTTCTATGTCAATGAAACTTTGCCTGGGGATAATTGAAGGTTTGTATTTTTGTGTATTAAGGTGATTTAAAGGGAAATAATATTGTTGTTTAAAGGAAACGTTCCTCCCAGCATTGTTTTTTCCCGCACCGACAGTAGGTGGTGCAAAAAAAACAAAAAAAAAAGTGAATAAAGGAGGGAAAAAAACGTGGAGTGAATCTAGACTCCTCAGAGGCTGGCCAACGAGTCAGAAGAGGCAGCCCCCTTCTTCTTCTACTGCTGCTGTTGCTGGTGGTGTAACACTTCTGGAGGCGATGCGGTAAAGCCTTGAAGGAGGAGAGAAGCAGAGAGACACCTCCTGATGGGGAGCTGCTGATTGACAGAGAGAAAAGCAGAAAGAGAGAGTGCGGAAACAGTCCATGGTGAGGAAGCCAAAGAGGAGGAGGAGGAGGTGGTGAGACGAGTGGCTAGCAACGGAGAAGAATAGGTGGTGGTACAGTCCGGCTGTAGACCCTCTGCCTCCAGGCGCTCGGAAGAGATGGATCCACATTCAGGTTGATGCTTTTTCTCTTTATTCTCAGACATTATTCCTTTTTGTGTTCAGATAGAGAGGATGCAAATATGTGGCGATAGAGGAGAAAGGAATAGACGGTAGAGAGGATGGGGGAAGGCAGGGGGGGTTGCCCACATGTTTTGCAATAAACCCTGAATTCATTGGAATGGAACATGCTGCAGAAAACAGTTTGCTTATTTTCTTTCTCATAAGGGGATTTATCTGTTGTTTTCATATCACTCCTGGCTGTTGACAGAGTTGCAGACTGCAGCTTCAGTGAACGCACATTGTCCCACTGCTTGATTTAGTGCTGCTCTGCCTCGGCATTCAGAGGAACAAAGAGTTTTGCCTCCTAAATGGGATTCGTCTGCAAATAATTGTCAGATTTTCTTTCCGTCTTTTTCATTCAAACAGAGCTAAATACATTCACACGCTTTGCTTTTGTGTGTTGCAGCTCTTAACAACATGACTTGGCTTGTACTTTCCCTCCTGCTCCTGCTCGGATGCCAAAACAGGTAAACTGATGCCACTAAATGAAACCTCCCAACACTTCACTCATTCACTTGTTCTGGGACAAGGAAAACCTCTCATGGATAATCGCACTATATGTTATGATAGATTCCAGAACGTGTTGCCCTTTTCCCTCTGACTGATCACTTGTCTGAAGTGCCAGAGTGTCGCCTGAAGGCTTAAAAACAAAAAAAAGTACAAATTAAAAATTTTCAAGTTGAAACTTGCATGTTTATAAAGTTTTTTTATGTCTCCTCCTTAAAGAAAGGATAAAACAGACAAAAAGCTGTAAATAAACAAACAAAAAAGGGTCACCTTCATATAATGCCTTCCCTCTTGCTTTATTTATAAGGAGAGCTCGTTTGTTTGCATTTGAATCACATATCTAAGCGCTAATTATCTCTACTGGTACTTGTAAGCAGCACTTATGTTCAATAATTAATCACAACAAGTCTGGCCTCGATACTGCTGGCTAATTAATCAAAATAACCATGTCACGTTTGACGTCCTGCAGTTTTAACCAACGCCATGATCCTCTCTCACTCCCCCCCTCCTCCATTTTTCTTTCCTTCTTCTCACCTCCCCACTTCCTCCCAGTCTTTGTCAGCAGTCGGCCGAAGCTCAAAAAGAGGAGGACGCCAATGAGGACAGCACGGTTTTCACCAGGATCCTGGACAGCCTCCTGGATGGCTACGACAACAGGCTCCGCCCAGGACTCGGAGGTTCAGTCGCATCCAATGTGTCCATTCAGGCTGAGTTATTCTTTTTGGGCAACAGATTCTGGGGTATAAGCAGCGCCACTTCATGTAGAGTGGCCAGTCTCCATCAATCTAGCTGTCGTCACCACAACCAGAATGCAGATCTCTGAGGCGTTTTATTCATGCTCCTCACCGTGGCAACAGGAGATAACCTTGAGAGCCAGAAAACTGTCATTCAAAAATGAAGAGCTTCCTTTTTTTTTTCCTGAGGGACTTCTGAAATGAGAGCTTTTTATTCCTTCTGTCTCTTAACAGCTTCCTGCTTATTACACTTTTACTCCTAAATTCTCCTGAGCTTTTTTGTTGCCCCTGTTAGCGTTCACCTTGTTACCACATGCAGACAGAAGTTGTCCACTTTTATTCATTTATTTTTTTTTTTTTAACTGCGATGTGTCACAGCAAAAGGCAGCTCTCAGAGCCTGGTAACGGTTGCTACCCTTGACAAGAGGGCCTAAAAATACATGCCAGAAAAACACAGGCCTCCATTCGGCATTCAAAACTGTGCAACCAACCGCATTTAGTGGCCTATGACCAGATGCATATTCACAAAAAGACAAAAAGCTTCCTGGCATTTTCTCTCTGTTGCTCATTAGCATTTTTAAACGGTCACCTTGTCCCTAAATAACTCACAATTAGCATTCATTTTCAATCCTATTAAAAGGCTTCTTGCATTAACTTGTCTAATTGCATGTTTCTCTTCCACTCCCCAGAGAATGTGACGGAAATCAAGACGAACATCTTCGTCACCAGCTTCGGTCCTGTGTCTGACACAGAGATGGTGAGTTCTTCCACAGCAAACACTGCAGATGCAAATCCTTTCCACAGTTACAGTCTGCTAGGGTCAAAGTTGTACATAAATTCATCAAAATGTTTTTCAAAGGGAGTTAAAGGTTCAAGATCACCGCTAAGCAATTTACTTCCACTTAATGAGCAAGAAGACCCAAACTGTCCCTTTAAGATTACCGAAAATCGGTAAGACCGAAAGGGTGCCAAAACCTTCAAACTTGACTGAAATCTGTTGTTGCCCATATTGACTGGCTAAATCCCTTTGGACATAATCGTAAGGCTCTTTGGCTAGATGTAAGGAAGACTCAAGGCCAGGTTTTCAAACCCAAAGATGTACCATCTGTCAAGGATGGTGATGACAGAATCCTCAAAAGCTGAATCCAGATAATTTAATTGAACTCGACCAGTTTTGTTAGCAGTAACGACCAAATATCTAGCCAGGATTATGTCAGAAGTTTGTTGATGGCCACAAAAACCATGTAAATGTATGTAATCTCTTATCTAGAGCATCACCACCTCTTAGTGTCACCACAAACCCCTGGACTCCTGCTCATGTGGTCATTTCATTAAAAAAAACTTTGGTACCATAGGTCTTTACAGTATCAGTTCTATAATACTTGCAAATCATGTGATTGTAACTTTTGGGGACTACTTCAGTTCGGCTGCTCCTTTCCAATTGGTTCCAAATGATTCATCATTTTCATTAATCCTTTCTCCTTCGAACTACAACGTTCTACCTGGACAGCGAAAAGCATTAAATCTCCTTTTTCAGGAATTTCTTCCATTACCTTCCTCCCACATCCTTGCACAGTTTTGACACCGCACTTATCAAACCTGCTTTTTTTTGCCATAATGAACTCGAAAGAGGCATTGTCACTGTATAATGATTGATTTATAGATTACGGCAGGAGGCTTGAACGTCCCTTCAGTTGCTTAAAGCGTATATGTCAGCCAGCTAACAGCGTCATTATTCTGTCGGCTATCGCAGTCGTTTGTTTTCCAGAGCTTGAAGCGAGCGCGCACGCAAGTTTATGACAGATTTATGAAGTGCAGCGTCCAACCTCTGTGTTTCTGAAGCACTGAAAGTGAAATGGATGCGACAAATTCTGAAAGTCTGCCAAGATTAATTTATTTTGCTTTAAAAATTTCTTCACCTTTTTGAATTCTCTTTTTCCCACCGTGACCTTTCATCCCAGGAATACACCATAGACGTGTTCTTTCGTCAAAGCTGGAAGGATGAACGTCTCTGCTTCAAAGGCCCCATGGAAATGCTCCCATTAAACAACCTGCTGGCCAGCAACATCTGGACTCCTGATACCTTCTTCCTCAATGGTAAGAAGTCCATCGCTCACAACATGACCACACCCAACAAGCTGCTGAGACTGAAGGACGATGGAACCCTGCTCTACACAATGAGGTAGGCCACAGACCGCAAGGTATGACACAAACAGGTCTGTTCTTTAGGTTTGTAGCATATTTGTTGCAAAAGTCCAAGATGTGGCTACAAAAAGACAAACATAAAACAAACAGGCTTTGAATCCATCAGCAATATATCGGAAAGCAATTTTAAAAAACCAAGCTGAGTTTTTCACACGGAAGGGAAATAGCAGCACCTAGTGGTATTTGTTAGACATTGCCAAAATTCTGGAAAAAATAATGAATTCTGTGCTGGGTCTTCAGAAAATCTCTAAATAAAGATACATTTGTTTAAATAAACTGATGTGAAAGGCCTTAGTGAAGGAAAAACAACAGAGGGAAATAGTTTAGAGTAAAATATCCATTCATTTATAAGAACTAATAGCAAGAAATAAAAAAAGTGAATGTATTCATTACAATAAGAACATGTTTCGTGCAGCTTACAGCTCATGACCTCCGTCTCCTCTCTGTGCTGCTGTCTCATCTAAAAGCCTTTACTCACTGGAGTAGCGTTTACGGAGCAAATCTGTCTAGTTGTCCCTCATTGAAAATTTATAAGTTGCCACTTCTCGCTCCACAGTGCAGGCTTAATGCATACTGACTCGTTGGTGCAACTATTAAATATCCAGCAACATGAGCAAGTCATGAGTTTTTATCCTTTGGCAGAACGATAAAAAGTGTGAATGATATAGTCATTCACACGTCTGCAGTTTTTTTTTTCGTTATCTAACATTTGAGAAGTTCTAACAGTTCTCCTTTTAGCCTGTTCTCACACATGTAGTCTGCAGATTTAAAAATGGGTCGGTTTGTGTGAAAAGACAGATGGTGGCTAACAAAGCACAAGCTCTAGCCCTTTTTTGTGTTGCCAACTTCTCAACTTTTGCACGAGATCAGATTGTCAAATTTTCCTGTGGGTGCAAGAATATCTGTTCATCTGCTGTTCTGTTCAGAGTATTCGTCGTCTCCAGCCTTTACTGACAGAATCAGAAGACGGAAAACTGGAATAATTCAGCTTTGAAGAAATTAATTAGCGCTCACTTTTGAACTCGTAATTGGAAATCTCTTGCAGTTTAACAAGTTGTTATGCCTGGTTGATTGGCATTATTTGTAACCCTGTAAGACATGTTTTTGATAAAGCAATGCAAAGATTGATAAACAACAACATTGTTTGTTAGGACTAAACTGACTAGTTGAAAACATTACAAAGGAAGACACCAGAACATTAGAAAATCCAAAACATTTTTTAAAAATTCTCCACAAAATAAATAATAAAGTTTTCAATATTGAATTATTCCCATATCTTTTTATTTCTTTCTCAACAAGTATGCATTTCTTCATATCAAATGATCCCATATTTTATTTTTCTAAACTTTGAGTGATTCTGTTCTATTTTTATTATTATTGGATTACATCACGTTTTCCTCTGCATCAAGCATTTTATTATTTTCTCTTTTTACCTCAAATGTTATTGTCATTGCTTTTTCCAGCCAGTTTTTCCTTGAACATCCAATAATTCCATAATATTTTCCTTAACATTGAGTGAATATGATTATTTTATTAATCTTGCCTCGTTGTTAAAGTCGTTCATTTCTGTCTCATTTTTACACAAATAAAATAACTGACTGAATGTCCTAGATTGATTTTTTTTGCCGGGTTCTGTCTTAACTTAAAGTCACTAATTTAGTCATCTGCTCTCACCTCAATAATGGGACATTGCTCCATGAATAATTAGAACATTGTACAACTGCCGGCAGCCATGTTCTCATTAGTTTATCCCAGAGACCCCTTTTTTTCCTCCTCCAATCAGAAACATCGAGTTGTGTCGACACAGTAACACAATCTGGGCCCCAAACCAAAGGTAGCTTCTTACCCCACTTTGTTCTTCTTATTGATTTAATGAGAAACCCTCCTGCAGAATATACATGCAGGAGCCATTAGAGCGTAAAAACACATCCCAAGTGGATTTTGAGTCAGAATAGGTTCAGAGAAACAAAAAAAATGTTCTGTAACTAATGTATGCCTTGATGCTGGGGGCAGAAAACAAAACCTTTAATATAATGACTCTTTGTGTTGTGGCTAATTCTCTGTCAGCCACCCCTTTAGCTTTAGTGAATCCACATCACTATAAACGGCGTATTATTCATCATCATGTAAAGAGCAGAAATACTCTCGGGGATTTAATTCAATCTAGGACAGATCGCGTCTGGGGAATAAAAGGGCAAGAATTACAAGGTGGTGTGCGAGCGCTCGATCGAGTTAATCCTGCACAATGATCAGATCCGGATTCATTGTGAACGTAACAGGAAATGGGTTTGTTTTTTTTGTTTGTTTTTAATAGAAAAGGCTCTTTAGGGGATTAAAAAGAGTGAGATCTGGCACTGCATAAGATCTCTGATTTTGTCTGTTTAAAAATTGAGAAATATAAAGTTTCAAATGATAAAGCAAATTAAAGCTGCGGAGCAGCGTCGTGCGGCCCTCGCAGCCAAGCGCCGCTCCGGCCTATCAGCCACCGCGGGGGTTCCAGCACCGCCTGCCGCCAGCCACCGCAAAAGGTCTTGCGCACTTTCCAGCATCGCAGCCTGCTCCCCACCGCAGAAGCTCTCACGCAGTTTCCGCGCCCGTCCACCAGGCGGT
>CAEFZY010031406.1:0-13869 GCA_903066815.1 Brachyrhaphis roseni
ATAAATCTGCAGGCTGGAAACTTACTTCCTCTTTTTTCAGGAAACCTGCTTTTCCTGTCTCATCTCTCTGACTTACTATGATTTTTTATGATTAGATAGAGAAAATAAGTAGAAATAAAGCAAAGTTTGCAAGACACAAAAACAACACACACAACCAGATTTATTTTAATGAAGTCTAAGTCTACTGTTGGGTCTAGATGTCTCTTATGTGATTCATTTTAAAGGTAACTTTATTTATTGTTACTGTTAAACTAAAATCTCCAGCATGGGGAAATGGGATGACCTCGGATTTTCTTGACAAGATTTAGTACAAAAACATGGATATGTTAAAATGTTTTCATTTTATAATTTTTATGATAATTTTCTGGAAAAAATTCAATTTATTTTTTCCAGAAAATTATTATACTATAAGGGACCAATAAAAACTCATCAAGGATACGTAAATGTGGTGTTATTGCTACAACAATCATGGGAAATCTACAGAAAGCATTGCCAAAAGGAAGACAATTACACTGATGCAGTAATTCATGCAAGAAGACCAAGTATGAAGCACACTGCATATGGAAATACTCAATATACACAAATGATATTCTATTTATTGAATATTTCTATCCACAAGCATGGCTTTAATCACCAAACACCCATATCAAATTTAATTTAGTTTCAGTCACTGTAGTCACACATGAATGTGACCCCTTTCTAAATTTAAAATTTATAGACTCAAATTTATAGATACTAGACCTTTTTTTATTTTAAAAAAAGGTCTAGTATCGAAGCAAGAGTTCGGTTGTGTGGACTAGTGAGGTCTAACAGTGTAAAGTGACCAATGGCCTCCCAGGAGCACCTGGTACAAACAAAGCAGCTTTCACATTCAGAAATGGACAACACAAAGCACACAGAGAGAAGGAGCTCTTAAAAACACAGTGTATCTGGAGCTGGAAGAAACAACATGAAGCCATCGTTACTTATTCAAAGAACAATTAGAGAAATACGCATATAACATCTCTTAACCACAAATATGACCGCTACAAAGTGGCTTCAGAGTGTATATTTAATAGATCAAAGTTTTGTTACATTTCAGTAATATTTGAATAAAATTTTTCCTGTACATAAAAACTGAAATATTCCAATATCCCACCTGATGATTGAAAACAGAATATTATTTCAGGTATTGTTCAGTGTTTGTCTATTTTCAATTAACCCTTTAACTGGCAGTACCAAAATCACCAACAACAGCTGAAAAGATATACCCAAATTGAATCAGCTGCTGTTCCTGAACATTTTGGAGTACATGCAAAAGCTTGGTCTCTTTATGAAGAAGACAAGCTAAATTTTGTATTTATGCAGTCAAAAAATACTTTAACTGTAAGTAGTTTGTAGTTATTACGTTTGTAACACAAAAAATCTAAAAATTAGCTTCACCCAGATTTTTCATTTTTATTTCTTGTAAATGCACATTGAGTGTTGAATGTATGGACTGGAAAATACAATAAATCTGTAGAATAAAGTATTCTGCTCGTGGATTTCAAGACTGATCAAGATAGTACAAAAAGAAATGTCATTTTGGACATGTTTATTTTTGAGGATGTACAGGTGTTGTCCAAGTGTGCCATCTGGAGTCTCCATTTGGAGACACTTGGACAACACCTGATATACAAACTTCAAATGACTAACTCCTCAGTGAGTCAACATACAGTCATCCCTCTCCTTCGACCCCCCCACCCCCAAGCGGTACGATGACCCCACCCCCTCCCCTCTAGCGGTACGATGACCCTCACTCTCCTCCCCTCTAGTGGTGTCAATCAAAAGGGGGGCTCTAGGCTGCCCAATAAAAGCGTCATAATGGACACTGGCAGAGTTTAAAGAGGAGAAAAATGCAGAGAATTCAGACAACCTAGATTTGTCCTATGGATGGGATGCCACCACTTAAGTGGTTAAAGGGGCAGTATTATGTGTTTTCCAGGCACATAGTGCCATTTTGTAGCACAAGTGACTATGTTCCCTTCAGTTGTTATAAAAATGCTAAAGATGTCAAATATGACTTAAAAGAAATTTGACTTTGTAATTTAACGCATTGAAATTGGGCCTCTGTCTCTTTAAGAGCCCACCATCTGGTTCACCATTAATTTGCATCGCATTGGCCCATTTCATAAAATGAAACCAGTGGTGCTAACATCTGCTGAAATGAGCAGCGCCATGATAGATTGGAGCTTGTATAGATCACCTGGATTTAATGATTTCTTTGTTCTTACTACTAGCTTTCAATCCCAGCGGGTCAAATAAAAAGTATTTGGCTTGACGCTAGCAATAACCAACATCATAAAATCAAATTCTCCAGAAATGTAATTAACATCGCCGCTAATATCAACTGGATTAAAGCATTGTTAGGTGACCATTACAGATAAATTTGCTAGCAAAGCAGCTGAGCCCTCACATTAATACCAGCTGGGGGACGCTAATTAGCCGTGTGTGCTAACAGTCAGCACTAATGGATGCTAAGCAAACATTACCAGCCTCGGATGTGAATGTGTGTGCTTCAAGTTTGACACTATGTAGCAGCCTCTTAATTTGAAATAAGGAAAGTGGTTCTTTATTTGTTCTTTTCTGTGAAAGAGGTTGAGCTCTTTGGGGCACAATTTTAGTTGCCTGGCAGAAAAAAAAGAAAAAAAGCAGTGACAGAATGACAGACATGACAGAAATTACCGGCAGCACTGTGAACGTATTAGCACCAGCTAGCTCTTTGCTGCTAATGACATTTAGCATCTGCTTTTAGGCTATCTGTCAGATCTAAGCTGAAGGGTTATTTCACAATTTTTAATGAGTCTGGCTTTCATCTCTTCACCTCGACTTCTACATCTTCAAATATCTCTTCCACGTGAATATGAGTCAACTTCAACTTTACCAGCATTATTGTGACCCTAACAGATTTTTTAAGACATTGTTTGATACAGATTTACAAAACCTTGGTTTGATTTGTGAAAATGAAAAAGGAGAGCAATTTCAATGTTCTTGAGCCATTATCAGGAACAGACAAGCATAAAAAACAGAACAGTCCATACTTATCAAACCTGGATAAGTATGGGCTGTTGTTTTTTTTTTTTTGTTACGGATTCACAATGTACTTTGTGATATGTGAGGCCTTTACTCTGTTTATTGGTCAATAAAAACAAGGGAGTCTTAGATTTTCCAAAAATACCAGGAAAATCTCATCTCAAGAACCCAATAAAGCTCAATGTATTGTAAACATGACATTTTCTGCAGTTTCTCTTGCCTTTTCAACAGCTTGATTTCAGAGATTAAAGAATAGTCTTTGTCATTCATCTCAGCACTCCAACAAACTTGCCTCATGCTATATACTATTAGGGTGCATTCACACCGTCCCGGTTTAGTTCGCTTAAATCAAATTCTAATTTGAAGTCCAGTTTGTTTTCGTTTACCTTTTGTGATGAAGGAAGTCATTGTCATCTTTAGATCTTTTTGAGGTGTTTCCTTTAGTGGTTCTTGAAACAGCGCCACCACAAACAGCGTTCAAAGGGTTTGGACCATTTGACGCAGTGCAGTATGAAAGCGAAACACACCAGCTACAAATGTAACAAATGTTTCAATTCTGGTCCCAGTCAAACCGAGTCTACCAGACTTCTAGGTGTAAAAACAACCTTATTCTACTCGCAAGGACCTACTATGAGTATCAACCTTAAAAACCTTAGAAACATAAATATCAAAGTCTCATGTGTCATCTCTCAATCGGCTCTTAAATTGTCCTTGACCGGAGCGCAGTCGGCTGCTACGCTAACTAGCCTAATTAGCATCCGTAAATCAGCTTGCTTGCGACTAATCCTATGGAATCACAAGATGAATAACATTAATGGGGCTCCTAATGAATGATGTGTCTGCAAATGAGAGCTGAAGGCCACTTCAGGAACTATTAAAGTGGTCTTGGCATTTCAAGACGACAGGGTCTGAATGAAGACGTGACCTCAAACTACAAAAACCTGAACAAAGACAAACATTATGAATATTTTAAAGGGCTCTGATTATCATTGCCTTCTATTATTTTTTAAATATGTTCTGTTGGAGTTATTTTCTCTGAAAGAAAACAGCTAACAGAACTGTGTATTTTCTTAGTAATGGTGTATCTGCATAATTGCTTTATCAATATATTTCCTTACACTGCATTCCCTGTAGTGGAGAAATCTAAGTAGAGGTGCTTGGCCTAAATAGAGGAAGCGTCTCTTTATTCGCAGTGGTACAATAAAGATCATTCAAAAGGCAACTTGCTCTTTTGCCTTTTCTGAATCTTACACAGTCCCACTGGGAGACATAGCAAGCTCATGCTAAGAAGAGAGGTAAAAGTGATTGCTAATAAGAGAGGTAAAAGCTAACACACTAGGATTTTCATCTGATTTCACTATCTCTCTGCGTTTTTTAGTGAGAGGGAGGGACGGAGAAAACAAAAAGAATTTACAAGTATGTCAGAAAAAAAAAGTGTCAAAAATCAATCAGCGCTGACAATTGCATAATTACGCATTACTCATGCAGTGTCAAAAGAAAAAAAAAGCTGACTGTCAAGGCAGTGTAACAGAAGACATACACTAAAAACCAGCCCACCCATCCCTACATGCACAAAGACACCCCCACTGCTTCTGGTGGAGCTGAGCGTCCCCCTCACACACCCGACAGCATCGATCAATTCCCATCTAAATTGGAACCGAGCTGCTTCTCATCAACCGGAGAGTCCACATTTTCTTCTTTTGGGACTTTGTATCACTTTTTTTGCACATTCCGTCTAAAGCTCTTTCGATCTTTTCCTCTAGTATCCAAAGTGGTTTCTTCCCGAAAACACTGTACTAGAAAAAGGAATACCATTTCACCAGCGCACAAACACTTACAATGCCTTGCAAAAGTTTTTATACCCCATTTGTCACATAACCTTCAGTTTGTTTTGGAAGGGGGATTTGCTAGATGAGGGGCTTGCAACTCGTGCGGCAAATGGCTCTCGGGGCTATGACGGTTCCTAGTTCCTCATTTAGCAACATGAAGACACACAGGACTAACAGGCACAGTGTTTTTTCCTCAGGTATTCCTTTCATGTTCATTTATCTCTTCCTCAGCCTGCCTGCCTGGTCTCACCTCACAGCTGCATCCTGTTTCCAATTAGCCACCTCTACTTTTCTCTTCAAGCTCTCTAGTATTTAGGCTCCCCTTATTTGTTACTGTACTGCGTCAATGCTTCATGTTCCTCCTGATTCCAGTTTGGTTTCTCTGAGCTTTTTACTTTTACCCAAAGCAGTCACCTGTAAGCTATTTGTCTTCATTTATTCATTAAATACTCTTCATCATATCTCTGCCTCGGATTCTGCCTGCATCTTGGATCCTACTTCTCAACATTATAATAGCTCAGCCCCGAAAATATTCATATTTTTACATTTAGATAAGCATACGTGCCGGTTTTAGCAGTTCATGGAAAAATTCAATTGAATTTAAGGGTGGGCGATGTCACTACTTATATTACTATTAGGATAACAGTCGCATGAAGAAGTGGGATTTGAATGACTAACCTGGACACAGTAACTGCATTTAGTCATATTTTGAAATTCACTGAAGCTCTCAATGAAAAAAAAAAAAAAAGAGTGGAGAAAATATCCCAACAAAACTGACAATTTTGGGGGGTAGGAGTAAAAAATGTATTATCAATTATCAAAATCAAAATTCTTACAAGAAATGTATCACAATAAATAATAAACAATACGATAAACACCCACCACAACTGAATTCCAGAATGGCACTAAATTTACCAGTACTATTTTTTTAAGTCTGTTTTTTGTCATTGTGTTGGAAAGTATGTGTTTTTTGTTTTTTTTCACATAATTTGTGACAAATATCAGCAACACATGGAACTGTATCCACCTTTTTGCAAAATTCTTTAGATTCTTTTAAAATTTATTTAGTTAAACCTAACAGCAGAAATAAAATGATTCTTTAAAATAATAAATAATTTTCTGTTCCTGTTGGAGCAATATTCCAGTGTATCATAATTCAAATGAAAGGTAAAATCTGGAAAGGGCTTCCAATATATACAGATATCTGGGAGCAGTGCTGTGCGAATGGCGAGTTTCTTTTTCTTTTCTTTTAAAGCCACGGTGAGGGAAGTGCTCTGCCACTGTGCGGATGAAACGTTCTTTGGAACTAAAACCCTCTATTCCGTTCGCTCACTGAGCATTCCTCCGCACAGCTGAACGCCAGATTCCATAAATGATCCACCTTGCACAAGGTAAATCCTAATTAGCAGAGGATTCCAGGTAAGTGCTGAGGTTTAGTGCCTGCCTGGTGGAAATCTAGAAGACATGCAGAATAATCAGCTAAATGAGGAGCGCATTATGTAACCGAAAGGTCGTCTTCTGTGAAAACCTTGAATCAGTTTCACGGTGCCTGGTAATTCTTACATGCAAACTTTACAGTCTG
Organism: Brachyrhaphis roseni; assembly: GCA_903066815.1. NCBI lineage: Eukaryota > Metazoa > Chordata > Actinopteri > Cyprinodontiformes > Poeciliidae > Brachyrhaphis > Brachyrhaphis roseni. The sequence continues at coordinate 6,463 of CAEFZY010031406.1, forward strand.
GGGGAAGAAGAAAAAAATAAAGAAGAAAAAAAAAGCTTCCTATACTGCCAATTTAGTAATGGGAAAGAAACTAATACACCCTTCTGAGAGTTTTAACAATTTGCTGGGCATGCCATAGGAGTAAGGCATTAGCAATAACCTTAGTGAAGCAATTATTGCTGGCATCGGTCTGCGCAGGGTTAGAAGACCAAACAATTTAAAAGGCTGTCATGTCACTGCGAGGATTGCTGCAGACAGCTGAACAACATTTACAAAAATCTACCCATCTTTCTCAGCAGTGAATGTCTTATGAAGTCAGACAGTACAAAATGTTCCGAGAAATCACAGAAATCAAAAAGCTCCATCCCAGACTCGACAAGCCAAGTTGGTATGCAAAATATTGGAGTTTCCGAAAGTACAACTTAAGGAGAAAAAAAAACAAGAATAAGAGTCTGTACCTGTATGACTTGTTTAGGAAACTCTTCTCTAAAATTAATGGGGTGCAACAACTACTGGCCAATGCATCCATGGCAGAACTTTGTTGTTACTTCCAGAATAGCAAGAACAAAATGCTACCATTGTGTCCCTGAAGTAACAGTCACGTGAATGGCAGGACCCAAGGTTTCCCAACAGAACATTCCCCAAAGAATCACTCTGGTTTGGCCGAGTACTGGATCTTGGTGCCAAGTGTTCTCCAGGTAAGCAATGCACTCACACCCAACCACCCAGATGGTGTAAAACAAAACACAGTTGATTAGACATCTTCCAACGGTCAACAGTTTTCCTCTGATGTTCGTACACACATTGATGGCAGGGATCAAAACGAAAGCCCCAGTTTGTTAGTGACTATACATGACAAACTGCAACCCACTCTGTAAACCGACACCTCGTAATCAGAATCATCATGAATGCTTTTCAGGAATTTGAATTTGAGCTTCTCGAGTGCTGAAGAAAACCAATGCAGGCCAGCGTTCGCTCCGACGTGCATCGGGAAGCCTTGGCCGTGACCCTGGCGCCGTTTTCAACACTTCTCGTCTGCCAACACATCAATTGCGAGGACAAAATGTTCACTTGCTATCTGGCCCAACAACAGGTGCCATGATGAAGAGGTACTTGGTGTTCACTCAGTCAGTTCCCCTGATTGTTGCAATGTGATGGACTTATGGCACACAGGTTGATATGGTAGTAATTGTTATATAATAAACAGATGTCAGCAGTTCCCTAAAGTAGACAAAAACCCATGAATATAAAAAGAAGCAAATCTGAAGTATTGCCACAAGTCACTGTAGGAAAAGATATCAAGAAAACACAAACAGTTAGAGTCAGACGGAAAAGTACAGAAAATAAATAAATTCGTGAGTTCTCCTGTTCGCCTTGTATTTTCATGAGCAGCCGCAGACGGACGACAAAGTCTGAAGTCCTTCCACCGCTTTGTCTGACTGTCACCCTCTATCTTTGTCTCCATTCATCCCTCTCCCTCCTTTTCAACGCCTGTCTTATTCTGTCCATCTTCCTCTTCATCACTGTCTCAGCACAAGCTCTGCAGGCTATTGGAGGGAAAGCCGCTGCTTATTCCCATGCATCCCACATTCTGAGGCTTCCACTTCGACTGCCTCTTCTATATCTAGAACTTCTGACCCATCGATGAAAGAAGGAAACCTGTTAAAAGTGGCAGAAACCTTTCAAATCAGGTGACTTTTTTTTCTGTTATTCATCGCTTTGGTGTTCTTTGAGAACTTGTGGAAAGGCTGCAGTTGCTCGTTGAAAGAAAAGCCAAACAACATGATTATCGCTGCTGAAGTAATCAGAAACAGCCCCCAGATCTACTGAGAGCTGCACTCAGACTGTTATATGGCCAACAGTGAGAAAGAATGAGCCAACACACACACACACACACACACACACACACCCCCCGTCTTGCACATCCACAGATTGATCCACCTTATCTCAACTTTATGCACCCTGCGGGATGCTGAGATCCACCATCATAAAGAATGGAGTTGCTCAGTGGGGGTGTGTGTGTGTGTGTGTGGGGGGGATGTGAGTGAGTGGTTAATCATCCCCAAAGCACCCGAGTGCTAAGAGTATCTCCAGAGACAATCTTTGTTCAAACTGAGAGTCTGTAGGGAAAGTCAAATATCTTCTGTGGGTATCCAACGGTTTCACAGCAGGGGTCTGCCGTTGGGGCTTATCCAAAGGCAGATGTAAAACAAAATTAATCCAAGAGCAGGATGACTAAAAATTCAAGCATTTTACAAAGCAACTTGGAAGTTTATGAGTTTGAAATTGGACTGGAGGGCTGTTTTATGGAACCAGTATAGAGAATGTTGGATCCGAAACAACAGTTTTATATCAATAACCATGGAAATGAGATAATAAATAAGGCTTCTGTACTAAGAGTGGCCAACAAGTGTAACTATCTACTCTTCAGAAATGTGCAACAGCGTTGCATTGCTACTATGGCAGAAATGTACAGATATCAGCTGCGTTAAAGGCTCTCAGGGGTCTTCATGTTCGACTGACATTCTGAAGGAACTACAACGTTGTATATAGAAGGAGTCTTCTGAAACGATGATTTCTGCGATTGTCTAGACATAAGTAGAGGTTTATCCCTTCTACACAGCTCAGGTGACTACAACAAAAATTTTCTAAAAGACTTAATAAAAATCACTGGTCCATCAAAAGCCACTTCTTCCAACAATTCTGACACAATCAGAGTATTTTCCAGCGTAGTGGAACTTTGTGTCACAAGAAAAAGTGACAAAGATGAGAGAACCAATGTGATTAGCTCTCAAAAGACAGGTTAATAAGCCAAAGCCTAAAAATTGTGTTAAAACGAATGGCTGACTTACAGTGGAAACAAACAACAGAGCATTTCTGTAAGAACGTTGAGGTTTCAAACCTGTTGAACCAAAGTGTGCTTTCTCGTTTGGGAACGCGCCGTGTGATCTTTTTTGTTAGAATCTGTTTTTTATTTATTTCCAATTAATTTTCACTGGCTAGCAAATCCTATATTTTACACATATGATCACCAAAAGTATTCAGTATTTCAAATGAGAAATTGTTTCTACTCTTATTTAGATGGCCTAAAGTCAGAGATACTTAGGGGAAATTGCAGTGTCATTGTCCATACAGGAAGATGTCTGCAGAAAGCTCTGTGACTCTCTCCATAATTCTTTGTAAAAGCAAATATTGCTCTAGATAAGGAAAAGCCTTGGAGTACTTCTGCCTGAAGGACAAGTAAATACTATTTTTCTGCTTTTTTGTCTTGTTTCTTGTTGGTTTTGCATCTTTGGATTTCATGTTTTTGCTGTTTCAGTTGACACAAACTCTGCAGAAATACATTAGAGTTCCAGGTTGAAAGACAACAAAGTGGGAAATGTGCCAAAAGACTTAAACAAATCTCCGCACAGTGTGAAGCCCAAGTGGAAAGACGCAAAACAAAACTTGGTTTCATTTCGAAGTTAGGGCCTATATTCACAGTCGGGCATCAAAGGGATGCAACTCCATGAAAGGAGAGACTTTGAAAGCTCAAAAGAAAGTAAGATGAGTTTGAATGATTTCAGCCTTCAAAGCCGTCATACTTCAGAATGAAAGCAAGATGATGCTCGTTGAACAATGACTGAAAGAGCTGATTCTGTGAATAAGTCATCTCATCTGAGTGGTTGGGCTTTTCAAAGGCAGGCATATGAGAGGTCGCTGTGCTTTTAAAGTAGCTTTTAGAGAAAAGAGGAGATACTTTTCCATTTTTAGCATTGTTTTGTTATCCGGCCTGCTCCAATCCCACCAGCCTTTTTGTTTTTTTTATTTCCTCCCTCCTATTTGGCTAATCTCAAAGAAGTAAAACTGCAAACTCTGCATCTCTTTTTCCAAAAAAAAGGTAAAGATGTTCATTAAATGCTTAGGCAGAGAGAGAGTATCAGCAAAGAGGCATTTGCAAAAACACACCCAGCAGACTCTAGCAAACACTAACGTATGTGCCCACACACACACACGCACACGCAACAGCCCAAATGCATCTGGTTTGCGTTACCACATCGGTGGTGGGGAAGTGCATTGGCGCCCTGCTCCCATTGGTCCTTCGCTGCCGGCACCGGTTTTAATTGGCCATCTCAGTGCCAGACCCTCAAGCTCACGAAACCCACACACACACACCAGCATAGCGTATACACACAAACCCCTTGCTTGGGGCTGCAATGGGGAACATTCTTAGAAAAAAAAAAGTTAACAGAGGACTGAGGCCAAAGTTTCAAAGTAGGCCTAATTGGAAGCCATTTTTTCCTCCCTCTCTTACTCACATTGAAACAGGAATTAAACTGCATACTCCACACGATTAGCAGGGAGGTTAATACCACAAGGTGTGTGTGTTTCTCACACACCAGATGAAAATGTTTGGCCATGAGAAGCAATGGAAAAGGGGGTATGATGGGTGAGATGCCAATGGAAATATAGGTGGTTAAAGTCTACTTCTCTTTATCCTCTTAATTTTACTCTGGCATCAGTGAGTTCCAAGAGACTTTGAATTGGGTTTATTCATTTGAAAAAGAACAATGCACATTAATTAATAGTCTATTGTTTAAATGTACCAGATTTAGCCATAAAGGCTAAAGGCTCATTGTCAACTGACTGCCCAAAGACATTTTTCCTCAGTGGGATCTTACAGTCTCTTCTAGTTAAAGCTCTCGTGATCAGTTTTGTTTGTTTAATTTATGAAATTATTCAGTGGCAGAGGGGCAAGACCACACACACAACTCTATAATGGTGAAATTATACGAAAATGTAACCCTTCTTTAGTTCAAATTCTGCGATGGTGTGAGCTAGACGTTGTAAGTCTGGTTATACAGCCTATTGATTGTAAAGTATGTCGTCTTTGCTGTTTGTGTCCAACTGATCATACAGTAATTCATATGTGATAGAATTAGATCATCTATGGTGGCTGAGCAGTCAAGGACATGCCCTAAGTGTCTGAAATTCAGCAAATTGAATTTAATTCTATTCAAAACTTGCCTAACATGGGTTTTAAAAGTAGGTTGTGAATCCAATATCACACCAAGATATTTATAATCATGTACTACTGATGGTATTTTCCTGCCACTATTACATCTGGATTAGAATCTCTAAAAAAGAACATGCATGCATTAGTATCGACATGAGCTACTTGACCAATCAGAGAGCCTCACCATTGCAGTAGGCAGTTATTCTGCATCATGTTTGTTTTTTGCACGTAAATACACAACTGTGTATTCTGCATACATCTGCAAAATAAAACCAGAAGGAAGGTTAATTACACAAATTACTAGTAAACAGAAGTTTCAGTGTGGAACCTTAAGATTACACCAAAATAACTATAAGATAAATATATAGTTAATGTGAACAATGTTTTTTTTTTTCTTAGATCTGATTTTATCAATTATAATACACTGGAAAAGAAAATAGATTTTGATGACTTAGCAATGAGAACCCTATAAACATAGGGTAATCATTATAAACCATAATCAAGAAAATTTCCTAAAGTCAAGAAAAATTGACCATCAAATTTAACCTAGCGAAACTAGTAATGAAACTGGAATAGTATTCAGATGTTGAAGTGTTTGTTCAGAAATTCATTTTCCCAAACTTTCCATACTACTTGAAGAATATTGATGGGTCTATAATTTCCAATAATAATAAATTTAACAGATTTCTACATTGGTGTAATAACTTCTGTTTTCCAGCCAGAAGGAGATTGCTCTTTCTTTAGTGACCAGTTGATGATTTGTGGAAAAAGACTGAAGTGCCTCCTTATGAGTTTTAAAACTCTTGTCATGTTGCTTGTGAAAAGTTAAGACCTGAAACATTCACGGTTTTTTGTTTTAATGGGTTAATAAATCCCGATAAGTTAGCAGCAACAAATGTCGTAATTAACATATTTTCAGCCTTTTCGCATCCTTTTTGGCGCCCTCACTCTTGTTAGTAGCTCCTGTCCCAGGACCTATCTGGGGTGCTTTTCTTAAGAAGGAACAGGATGATATAGCTTCTGCCTTTGATTCTGAAACATCCTGCGAAGGACTACCCACAGCTAGAGACCACATGGCCGGCAGCTACACGTCAAACAAGCCTCACAAGGACACAAAATCGTCAGAGATTTAATTTCACTGACACATCCCTTTAATAGGCTTGAGTCTATCCTGATACAAAACATTCGCAAAACTTCCTTTGTGTGCCAGCGCGGTACGTCACCGCCGATTTCGTCCTGCCAAGCTTAATGTCACGCACAACTGTGATTCACTGCTGTGTGACTTGAGTGCAAATATCCATCAAACATTACCAGAACATGCATATTGCACCTACTGGTCTACAGCATCCTAGTGAAAGTTTACCAAAGCGCTCAGGGTTTTCCCTGCAGGTCTTGTCTGTAGGGTCGTATTTCTCTGAGAACAACTTGTGACAAACAATCGATGTGTTGCAACTGGTTTGCAGCCAAGGTAAGCTAAGTTAGCCCGACTGCTTCCACTCAAACAGAGACTATAATAGTCTGTGTGTTTGCAGAAGCTATAGAGAAAGACAGAGGGCATTATGAGAGGAAGACGATGTGAGAAATCTCATTGCTCATGTTGTTTTGTACAGTCAAGGATATCGTGATACTTGGCCAGCACGGAACAGCAGTGATTCCAGCCATCTGCTTCACTCTTCTTATAGTTGTTCGATCTGTTCTGTCATCTGCTGTGACCGTCCCTCTCACTGCTGATCAACTCCTACCAGCCCACAAGATGGCATGAAGGACTGTTTTTTCTATCTGCAGAACATTTGGGCTTTAAAATACTGTTTGCTGGAACGGAAAGACATTCTGACAGCCCTCAGAGGGGGGGATGGCTGTGATGACATTGGAAACTGTGAGAGCAGCAGTTTGGTGCTCACGTGTGCATTAGCAGAGCTTGAATCACTCCTGAAGTGAAAGGTTTTTGTGACCTACAAAGTTAAAGTATGTACTTCTATATTTTGTTCATGTTTGAGTCAAATAAGATTTTATAATGTTGCTGCAAAAAAAGAAGACGACATGAAGTGGTAGGAGGATGATGGCGTGGCAGGTTATTTTTTAAAATGACTTATTGTGTTGACAAATTTATTCAGGTGTGATTTTAATTACATTTTCTATTTAATGGAAACACAGCAATTGTGAACGTACCGTATTTTCCGCACTATAAGGCGCATCTAAAAGCCTTCAAATTTCTCAAAAGCTGACAGTGCGCCTTATAATCCGTGCGCCTTATATATTGACCACTTTATTAAAGTGTTTTAAATGTAGTAATTTATGTCAGCCACTGGGTGGCTTCCCGTTCATATTTGCTACATCTCGCTCATGGGGCTCTCAAGGCAGACTTCGTTTATTACTTCGTTCTATTGTGTGCGTCCATTGAATGTAAGTAATACTGTTGTTGGTTTAGTTCG